>CAOJBJ012276961.1:0-11315 GCA_948291685.1 Euphorbia celastroides | reverse complement strand
ACCACCGCAATTGCACCACTGTCCAGGCTGCAGAGGGATTCTCCAATCAATCAAATCGTGCAGACAACTCCGTTCTTTTGTAATAGTCTTTCTAGCCTATATTTAAAGTGTTAAAAAAACTTGTTATTCCCAAATTTCTATGCATTTTTTCAATTGTTCTTTCAACAATATCCTTATATTAATTGTATTTGGGTAATTGTGTTGAAAAACTAATGTATTAATTTAACGCAAAGTTAATGGTAAATTAATATTTCTATACCCTTCATTAATTAATTTCTTAATAAATATGATATATGTAGGAAGACTATTATAAAAAACGGAAGGAGTAGTATTCAGAACCAATCCTAGGACTATCGCAATCGTTTTCAAACCTTAACCCTCTGCAAACTCTATTTTGAGAATTTTCTTAATGGATACTCCTAGTGAATCACTGGAAGCAATTTTTAGGGGTTTTTTTTATAAACAAACCGTTTCCCCAAAGACTCTCCTCGATCAATGGTTTACAATATTTTGGAGTTCATAGACTTTCAATTCTCAATTATTTTAATATATTATCTAAAATTCTGAGTCATTAGATCGTGTACCCCTTAAAAGAAACAATTTGTTTCTATAATTTCCCAAATTTTTAGAAAGCAATCGTTGAAAGCATTCTACACTTTTCTACGCCTACAGCCTAATCAAATACTTTCTAACAAATAATTTAAATTAAACTTTACAGTATAGTTTCAAACAAATAACGCCACTTGGCATTTTTGCACCACAATTTCTTTTGGGGAAACATAATGACTTACACAAGTTTAAATGCAATCTTTTTGTTAGGTTAAGTTTATAAATGTAAGTTTTTTTTCATATGAATTACTCCAATTTAGTTAACATTTAAGATTTCAGGATTAAAAACACTTGCATCACAGCGTAGAGTACAACTTATTAATACAATGAATTAATGATAGGTAGTTGTATTGTCAAGTTTTTTCGCTCAGATGTTATAATAAAATTTTCAATGAATGCATTTTCCTTAAATCACCTCCCTGGTGAAGGGAAGCTAGCACCGCCACTGCGCGTGAATGTTGTTAAAAACGCTTGATTTCTTGTAGTGAATTCTGTTGAACATAAATATGAAAATTGAGAAACTTAATAGCTATATATGTTATGTGATGATGCTATAAGATCACACTAGTAGCCAAATCATATCTTGGAAATAAGGGAATTCAACTGTACACTTTTAATTTTTTCGAAAAAATAATTATTATTAGATTGAAGTTTCATTTTTGTTTGAATAAATTACAAAAATCTTTGACAAATTTTCAAAAAGAAAGTTTGCGTTTCTTTTCATAAAAAAAGGTTGTGTTTTCAGAAAGTTAACAAAAAGGGTTTTCAATATTAAATTATGTTACGAAATGGGGTAATCATGTTCATTTTCCTATAAAATTTTATAGGTTAATTAACAAAAATATAATATTAGTGAAAATTTCAAAATTTTTTAATAAGTGGAGATACTTTTTTATTAAAATATAATAATAAATATTAAATATATATATAAAAAATGTTTATTAAAATGAAATGTTCTTTTACGGGTACCTTGCTATTTTTTATTTGTTCTAATTGTCGCTCATTTAGATCGAAATTGTTCAACTAACATGCAATTCGTTAAAACCCACGCAATCCTATCTTATATTTACTTCGGTCTGAGCTCGGTCAAACTCACCCTTTGAACAAGTTCAATCCATATCGTGCACTGCATCCCCTTCCAAAATATTTTCATGGAATCAGTTATAATATAATTGTGGAATATCTAAAATACTAAATTTGTTTGCCGTACAAAATAACCCATCCTAATTTGGTTTGATACCGAACGCTATGAAATCATAAAAATATTTGAATTGAGACATTTACTAATCAAATACCAAACTATAAATGCATAGGCTTCGAGTAGAATTAGAGTATATCTATTAGTGTCTATTCTATTAATTTTCTTGACACGTAAGCATACATAGAAATTAAATAAAAAATTTGTTTTTCAATAAAATGTTCATTCCCCCATTTATTATGCACATTGTCTATTTCAACTTTTACAAATAGACATTAAGATAGAAGATGGTATAATTAATTTTATATTATTTTAATATTAATCTAGTTTATTAAGAAAATTATGTAATATTTTATTATTAAATTACATTCAAACAATCACAATCCACACTGAAATAGACAATCTATTGTAATTATATTGTTTATTTTACCACACCATCAATTTAAATGTATATTTTTTATGCCACATAATCATAAAACTCACATTCTATTGGAGATGTTCTTAGTTTACATTTCAGATAGTAATTATTATTTAGACTGATCGGATAAAATTGCAATCCAGTTATTCAATGTAAAAATACTTTACAAAAACAATAAAGGGACTTCGAAATTAATCGATCTTCTATTATGTTATGTAATTATTATTCAAATATTATCGTTCCTGATATGTTAATATTTCACAATTTATGTCAAACATGGCTAAAAATGTTGAAGATAAAAAAACAATGGGCAACACAGAGTCCACTTCCACTGCAACCCAAAAAGAAAAGACGCCTTTGTTTGTCATAACTGCTACTGTATGGTCTGAAACCAATGGTTATGGCTACGCCTCCTAAGATAAGCCTGGGCGTCGGCGTTTCACCCTTTCCTCGCCTTGCCATGGCTCCTCTCTCTCTTATCTATTCCTCCTTCCCTTTCAGCCGCCGCTCCCTCCGCCCTGTCAGAGCTTCCTCCGCCGACCCCTCCACTTCCTCTCGTACTTCCTTTTCTCCTTCTTCATTACTTTTCTTTTGATTGCCATGTGCTCTGTTTGATTGTTTGGTGGAATTGGAATTCTAATTTTACAACTGGGGTTAGTTGGGGCGGAGTAAATTATGATTCCAATTGATTGAATGTGGTTTTTCCGGTTAATTGAGTTGGGGTTTCATTGTTGCAGCCAAAGGTGTGGAGAATGTGGTGATTATAGGTTCAGGGCCTGCTGGATACACTGCGGCAATATATGCTGCTCGTGCCAATTTGAAGCCTGTAGTTTTTGAAGGGTATCAAGTGGGCGGTGTGCCTGGTGGACAGCTTATGACCACCACTGAGGTCGAAAATTTTCCGGGCTTTCCTGATGGAATTACTGGTCCTGATTTAATGGATAGGTAATACTAACTCAGCTTTCTTATTGTTTGACAAGGATTATCTAATTATTTCTCTATGATTTCATATAGTTGTTTGGTTGTGTAGGATGAGAAGGCAAGCTGAACGATGGGGTGCTGAACTGTTCCAAGAAGATGTGGAGTCTCTTGACGTCAAGAACAGCCCTTTCACTTTGAAAAGCAGTGAGCGTAAGGTGATATGTGCTTTTATGACCTACTTTTCTGCATTTATGTTCGCATGGTTGCTGTAGTGTTGTTATACTTAGTTTCAATGTGATTGATTTACCTTGTCTCCTGGCATTATATGCACTCTTTGATGAAAATGCTTTAAACTCATTGATGAATCTGCTGCCAACTTTTTCATAGAACCGAAAGATTTAGGGCTTATTTGGGATTGCTTTCCTAGCTATTGTCTGGAGAAGTTGCTCGCCAAAACTTTTCCCACAACAACAGATTTGTTCGTGGCCAACGCATTTTTCGCTTCATACTAACCAATTTAGTTAGAAACTATTTGATATTAGTGTCCCAACATCAAAATCTTCTACTTCTAGGAAAGCTTGAAAACGGAGCTTTCGGGACAACATCTTGGGAAAGCATTTCCAAACTTGCCGTTAATCTGGTGCCTATCTTTTTGGTCGCTTTCTACATCAAAAGGATGTCTCTCTCTAAGCTTCCTTAAGCTAAGAGTATGCAACTAAGAAAGGGGTAATATATGCCTTAGGCCCACGGCCATTTCAGCTTTCTCTCTGTATCTGTTCTGCTTGATAATTTTCTATTTTTTTTGCTTATGGGCTGAGTCTCCTACATTATCTGGTGTTCAAATTAAAGTGACAAAGATAAGGGATAACTAGTTGTGTTTGCAATTCTTTTTACTTAAAGTTCTATTTGCTACATCACAATTTCAGGTTAAATGCCACAGCATAATATATGCCACAGGAGCTACCGCAAAAAGGCTCAAGTTACCTCGGGAAGAGGAATTTTGGAGTAGGGGAATTAGTGCATGTGCGATTTGTGATGGAGCATCACCTCTTTTTAAAGGACAAGTTTTGGCTGTTGTGGGAGGTGGCGATACAGCTACTGAGGAAGCAATTTACTTAACCAAATATGCCCGCCATGTTCATTTGCTTGTACGCCGGGATCAGCTTAAGGCTTCAAAAGCAATGCAAGATAGGTCGGTCCGCCAAATCACGTTTTCTTTCAACTTATTGAACTTTTCTGAAGACTTTTTTGGTTGATTTATATAAAATTTATATCAATGTTAGGGGGTGGAAATATGTTTCTAAATAGAAATTGAGGGGTATGTTGAAGTTTATAATTGGCCTGGTGTACTGCATATCGATCTGTTCTCTTTGTTTTGAATCTTTGATTTGGTTTGTTACCTTCAATGAAGTTTTGTGACAGTGGAATGTGTTGGCTGTTTGAACTTAGTGTCCTTCCATTATTTTCTGCACTTTCTTTGGTTGTCAGTTTTGTGTTGTATAATATTTGATTTGGTCCGTCGATGTCCTGAACTATAAACTAATGATGATTTGTATGTTGAGTTTTCAACTCGGTGAATGTTTGTATAACAGGTTGATTATCGCAAATGTTTCAGAGTGTTCAACAATCCAAACATCACGGTGCACTTCAATACAGAGACAGTGGATGTTGTTAGCAACAGGAAAGGGCAGATGTCGGGTATTTTGACTAGGAAAGTTGATACTGGGGATGAATCGGTTCTTGAGGCGAAAGGCTTGTTCTATGGCATTGGTCATTCGCCTAATAGCCAGTTGTTGCAAGGCCAAGTTCAACTCGATAGTGCAGGCTATGTAATAGTTCAAGAAGGTAGTGCACAAACATCTGTTGAAGGTGTGTTTGCTGCTGGAGATGTGCAGGTAAAATATTTTTAAACAATATCATTCTTATTTTTGGTCGGAAATTTTTTTAATATTTGTGTATATGGACTGCAAATGTTTTGAGTAGGATCATGAGTGGAGGCAAGCTGTAACTGCTGCTGGGTCTGGATGTATTGCTGCATTATCAGTTGAGAGATACCTTGTTCGAAATGATCTACTTGTTGAGTTTCATCAGGTGATAAAGTTTCCTTCCTCATCGAGTCTCTATCAATCTCAATTAATTAAGAAAAATACATATTGAAATCAGTCAAAAGGGGGGAAGAATCCATCTTACAGGTCTTCTTTTCCATGGTGTAGATCATATTGCCTGCTTAATGCTTCCATCAGTTGTGTCATTATGATCATACCTTTGGCTGTCTTACCGAGCATGAATCGTGTTGAATCCTTTTTTACGTTATATTTTTATTAGTCATGTTTACATCCTATTTCTGAATTCTGGTACACCTATTTTAACTAAAGTTCATTTTGGTACATAATTCAGTTTGAAGCATGGGTTAAGTCATCTTAATAGCTGCAGAAATCAATTCTTGGATCGAATCGGATAACAAATTAGAAATTCAAGGAATTATTTAGCTGAAATAATATATTTGCGTCGTTTATCTTGACTAGCCTAATTCTTTCCTATTTTTGTCTTCTCATTCATGATTATCGTAAAATTATATCCAAATGTCTGATTCACTTTGTTCATATATCTCCATGATAGCCTCCTACTGAAGAAGTCAAGAAAGAACTTACTGACAGAGATGTTGAAGCAGGTTTCGACATTACACTTACAAAGCATAAAGGCCAGGTACATGATGTCATCTTTTCGGTTTTCTCTTTCTTCTTTGATAAAATCAATCTTGTATTACTAGCCATCACTAATGTGACTAAAGCTTTTGCTTGTGATTGTTATCTATAACCATAAATATTTCTGTATATGTTGTTTTCATTGTGCAGTATGCTCTAAGGAAGTTGTATCACGAAAGTCCAAGACTCATATGTGTACTGTACACTTCACCAACTTGTGGTCCATGTAGGACTTTGAAGCCAATTCTCAGCAAGGTATGCTTTATTTATTGTTTTCAGAATCTTAGGATTCACGATATGAATTCCCATAAATCGATTTGACTCTATTGGGTGGATTGATTCGAATTCATGAGGTGAAACGAATTAATTATATAGGTAAAAATCATGAATGAATAAATTCATGACCTGTGATTAAATTGCAGGTGATTGATGAATATGATCAAAATGTGCATTTGGTTGAAATCGATATTGAGGAAGATCCGGAAATTGCAGAAGCAGCGGGAATTATGGGTACACCTTGTGTTCAGTTCTTCAAGAACAAGGAGATGCTCAAGTGAGTCGACGTTTTCACATACCATTTTCCATTGCTTTTACATTTGGAAACATTTTGATTATGCAAATAAAAATAATATTTGTGCTGTTTTCCGACTATTTTAATCTTTCCATGTTTGTTATGCAGGATGGTATCAGGAGTCAAAATGAAGAAAGAGTACAGAGAATTCATTGATGCAAATAAATGAGGGTCCGCCAAACATTCCCTTGATTTGATGCCATCATTTTTTCAATTCAATTTTTGTTCTGTTTAGTTTAATAATGCTTTAAATCCTTACAATTATAATGTCTACTGTAACACTGCATTGTAGATTACACATGCTGTGGTTCCAAATCGATTTCTGTGTTGTATTTCCTTGAAACTGTACATTTGGCTGAGCCTTTGCATTACGAGATTCCAGTTTTGATTTAATGAAATGGCACCGATGTTTCAGATTTTCTATTTCTGAGGGCTGATGACAAGACTTCATAACTGCTTGAAAGTCCCAACAGAAACAACTCATCCAAATATTATTACATGGTTGCTGTCATCTTCCTTTTCATTTAACAATTTTACTTGTTCTTATGCTCTGAAGTGGTAATAACGATAATTGGTGTGAATAACATTTTTGAAAAGTCAAAACTAATTAAAAGTTGGCACGTGTCTCTCAAATGGAAATTTGATGCATTTTTGTGGAGTTAAGGAACTAACAAAAACAACTGAAAGTTCACGGGGTATTCAACAAAAATTACCAAGTTCAGGCGATTTCACACATTTTAGGGCATTTTCACTGATTTGTTGTAATTTTGTATGCTACTTGAAGAGTATCAAGATCGGCTGCATTATTATTCTTACTAAATCCTGCTTCTGGCCAAGTTTTTCAAACATTTCTACTGGTATAATTTTGGCACATCTTTTAGACCAAAATTTGTACCAAATTGTGCAAGATTTTACAAGTACGTTATTGATCGATAGGAGAGTGTCGTTAATATACCAACGGCATATTGATATCTATGAACATAAGCATTATTGTTGGTGTGATTACATGAACTTGTCAATTCAGCGGTGATGCAAGACCTTCTTGAGAAGATAATGGATGGAGAGGTTGATGTCGCTTTGAGGGGATCACTCTCACTGTTCTAAACGAACTTCTCACATTTGTTTTCTTGCAACTTCTTCCCGCATAGAATCTGTGCAAGATGAATAACATTCTTTCCTTGTACTTCAACGCCACAAAGAATACTACTTTGTGAACCAACAACAACAGCACCAGGGCCCCCGAATCCCACCACTTGGATCGGCTCGGGTTTACACCGAAGTATGTCTGCAGAACTCGTTCCCCTTCCATCTTTGGTTCTCCTGGCATCAAGGGCTCAAACACTAGTCCTATCATGTCGTTTTTGTACTGACCCTGCAAACAGCATCGATCATCAGCGCAAGAAACCCGACCTTTTCATTTCATCGATTAGTAATCTAAGCAGATTAAGTTTACCTGTACAGCCCAAGAAGTGAAACTGATATAGGTCATCGGATATCGCCAAAAAATCTTCGGTAAATAAGGCAGAGGCCTATAGAGTCCCGATGCCATTGTGAGAAGCATCTGTGACATTAAATAGCAACACATACCGAGATGAGCTCCTCTTCTTAGCACACTATCAAAAAGAAAAGTTCAGCGTGTGTCTTGTACTTACAATTACAAAAGCCGAAACTCCAATACCCATCAAAAAGTTCGGAACAACTAGTGCAATAATCATAGTCACACTCTCCATGATAGAAATGCAGCAGTAGAGATTGATAAGCAAATAGGCAAATATGGAGACTCCGCTATGAAATTTCACCATACTGTATAGTATAGATACAGAACAAACGGCTGTAACTGCCACGAACGGTAATGATGAAAGGTAGTTAGCAAGAACGAAAACTCCCTCTCTGTAATGGCCGTTGAATCTTTCATGATACACTACCTGATATCATTTGAAACGCATTATACACACAACCGAAATTCAACTACAGTGGAATCAAAGCTTATAAATACTGTACCTTCCATTCTTCAATGATAGAAGGTAAACTTCCGACGCACAAGCAAAGGAAAAACGCGAAAAAATAGGTGTAAAGTTCAGCTCTTGATAAAATGGAGTAGCCCGATAAGCCAATGTCAAAGAACATAATTCCAGTGGCTATGGTCACCAGAAAACAGAACATAATCCTTATCCAGTAGTAACCCAAATCTCTTGTGATATTAGTAAAAGAATGTTTCGTTAATGTTTTTAGCTGCCTCTGCCAACTGCTCTTGTTCGTCTTTGTGTTGCTGATCGGCTTTACCTGGTTTTTCATTAGCAATAAGATTAAAAGTATTTAGAAATGTCAAAACAACTTAGCCCAAGGTTGAGTTACTTACATTGACAAGTGTGATCTCCCGAATCCTCTTCCTCGTATTTATCGAATATGCAGAAGTCTTGTATTTTTCAAGAAGTTTGTCTTTAATGTTTTGCGTACTAAATACAATTGCAGACTCGGCCTCAGGAGATCCCTGCAAATATATTAAACCAGTAATAAGGATTTCGACCCTTAAGAACATTCGTTTGTTCAATGTATAGATGCTTACATGTGATTTCAATCGGGTTGCGATAATCTTGTCAAAATCCGAATTGAGACAACGCAAATAATGATCCGAAGGATTTCCACTTGGTGGGCAAGGGAATCCAGCATCATCAAAAAAACTGAACAGCTGCCTTGGCTTCCCCGAAATAGACGGTGTCCCCACCAGAAATGAGGCACAAATCATCAAACAAATCAAAAACGAAACTGCTCGGCTGATGAATAGAGCAAACAACAATCTTGCCATCAAGAGCAACGCTTCTCAAAGCTTGAACAACAAAGAAAGCAGAAGCACTGTCGAGACCCGAAGTGGGTTCATCGAGAAACATGACATTCGGCTGCGTTAACATCTCGAGACTTATACTAAGACGCCTCTTTTGGCCCCCACTTATGCCTCTCCAATGCCAGTTTCCTACCCGAGTTTCACTGCATTCTTTGAGCCCCAGCTTCTTCATTGTCTCCTCCACAACTGTGTTGATTTCGGTATTGGTCGTTGCTGATGGGAGCCTCAAGTGTGCTGAGTATGTTAAGAGTTTCTCGGACCGTTAGAGTGCCTAGTAGATGATCCTCTTGTGTTATATAAGACTGCAAGTCAATTATAAACATCTTGTTATATATGCAATCTTTATATTTATTATTGAAGTGAAAAATGACATGTCTTACGATATTTCTGCGGGCAGTGCTTATCTTGTTCCTGTTAAGAAGTACGTTTCCTGTCATAGATACATTAGAGGAGAGCCTGCCTGTGAATCAAATGCCAAGCCATGAATTTAGTATAATAGATAAAAGTTAAATTGCAACAAGTACAAACTATGTTTATTTTTTCTAAATAAAAAGGCAAGTATCATGCTTGCATTTTTTAGTAATATGGAACATTTTTATCAAATTTATTGATTATGGGGTTCAAACCCGTGACCCGCAATTATTGGATCTCCTAACAAGGTGGTGGTCATTCGGCCAAAGCCTAATGTTTTTAAACTTGGATTTCTCTTATTTATGTTTTCAGTTGTTCCTACGTTTATGTATCACATTTTTTTTTTTTTTTACTCTTGTTTTGTAAATATCTCGCAAAACATTTACATTTTTATACTTTTCATATCCTTTTCTTCAAAACTAAATTCATATTCATATATATATATGATACAAAAACGTATAATAATATTATTGGACAAACAAAATCTCACCTGTAAAGTTAGAGAGATTTAGTGTGTCTTATAAGCATTAACCTCTATCCTCAATGGTACGAGACTTTTTGGGTAAAGCCCAATAGCAAAACTATGAGGGTTTTTAAGTCCAAAATTGACAATACCATGTGTGAGGATTTGTGGTGTTCATTGCTTCCTCTGGGTAACTTGGAGCATGGTTCTAGCTCTAATACCAATTATAGCGGTCAGCAGAAGCACATGGACACCACATATCCTCAATGTTAAGAGGCTTTTTGAGCTGTAATCCTAAAGCAAAATCATGAGGATTTATGGTGTGCAAGTGCTCCCGCCCTTATACTACAATAAATCTGTATAAATTAGTACTCTTGTAATCCATAACTTCTCTAAACTAATACGTTCCCCGGTCCCGACATGTGTGCTTCGATAAGGTAACAAGATCATATCTCCAATTTTTCTTATTGCCCAAAAGCTCCAGTGCACTATTTTATTGTCTTTGATGAGTTGAGCGTTTTTTCACTACTAAAAAGCTCTAATGGTTTTTTTAAGGGGATAATTAGTTGTTACTAACTTTCCAACTTTTAGGGTAACTCAAACTTACAACCTATCTAATGTATTACTATTAGACCGCGCTACCAACATATTACACTGATCAATAATTTCTATGAAAATAGAATGAATCATATTAGATGTTTTTGTAATGAACCTTATTATCATATTTCCAGTTTAGAAAATTTTATTCATTGGATTAAGAATAAGTTATACAAAAAAGTACACTTCACTCAGTTTTAAGTTATATAATGTGATTGAAATCGTAGATTAATGGTTAAGACAGAAGTCGTGGACTCTAGAGGTTTCAAGTTCGAATCATGAACCATGCTTGCCCTCAAGCATGTTACTCATAGCCAAAGACTAAGTGAACTCAAGTACAACATGAGCACTCAAAGCAACCTCAAAGATTGACAATGAAAAACAACTGCACTTACAATACTAACTCAATGAAAATCTCAGCAAAGCAGGTTTGAAGCCTCACACAACAATCAAAGAATGAGAACTTAGACCTCTTACTTCAAAAGCATATCACATCATCAACTTGCCTCACTTGGATCACTCCCTCTTGGTGTTTATGGTATTTTCAAGAGGAATTCACTCTTCAGCATACATTTGCTAA
>CAOJBJ012275840.1:0-10657 GCA_948291685.1 Euphorbia celastroides | reverse complement strand
TCTCGGTTGTAACACATTTTTGCCTATACAGGAGAAAGTGACTAAACAGAGCATAATGGAGCGAGCCATGAGTGAGCAACTCCGTGAGAGGCAAGAAGCAGAGAAGAAAATGCAAAAACTGGCAAAGACGATGGATTATTTGGAAAGAGCAAAGAGAGAAGAAGCGGCTCCATTAATCGAGGCTGCTTTTCAACGCCAACTCGTAGAGGAGAAAGCCCTTCATGAGCGTGAACAGCAGGTAATATTAAGTAGTGTTTGCATATTATTATCAGTTTTTAGTCATATACATGATGGCCCCCCTGAACTTGACACATATAGCTGACTGTCCCCCTGAACTTTAAAAAAGTCCCCTCAACCTCCTCAACTTGAAAAAATGTACCAGCTTACCCCCTTTAGAAAATGTACCAATTTACCCTTGAATGCCACGTGTCTGGTTTTAGAGAGAAAACTGTCATTTTTGAAAATTCAAGCCAACCTTAAGCTGACATGTGGCCTTAGGGAGGCTAACCGGTACACTTTTGCAAGTTGAGGGGGTCGAGGGAACTTTTATAAAGTTCAGGAGGCAGTAGTCTATTTGTGCCAAGTTCAGAGGGCTTATGATGTATTTAACTTAATTTTTTCTGCATTTGCAACCAATTTTGGATATACTGACAGAACTTTTTCTTTTGCTGTGTTTGATGTTCTTCATTCTAAAATTTGTGTGTAATTTCTTTGATATTACCGTACCGGCCGGTTCAACCGGGTTTACCGTGAACCGGTCGTAGGTCCGGTTGGTTTAACAAATTATAACGGCATAATAAAAAACCGGCCATTTCCGGTTAGAACCGGCAAAATACCGGCAAACCACCGAACCGGTGAATACACGGTTTTGTACCAAACGACCAAAAGAAAATGAATCGATCCCAGAAAAGAAGTAGTTCTGCAACTGCAGATCTTGAATCAATACCAAAAATTGAAGACCCAAACCTTAAAACGCATAAATCTCAAAACGTTTTTCAAAGACTCCAAACTTGATATCATAGTTAAAATGGCATAGAAGAAAGAAGGGGAAGGATTTAAGAAATTGAGGAAAAACTTAAAAGAAATTGAAGGATTTAAATGAAATACAAGAAAAGGGGAGAAGACTCAGAGGCTGGCGGGCACAAATAGGGTTTGTGAGGTGAGAAATGAGAAATAAAATGGAAAAGGATGATGGATGGCTTGGATGAATTTACTCTCTTTCTTAAACACGTGTTTCTTCAACTTTTAAATTTCATATTAACATTTTTTAATGTTATATTTATGGACAATTCAACAACTTCTTTAACAAATGGAAAGTAAATATTGAACATTCTCCTTTTAATTATAAAACTAAAATAACAGTAATTTGTATTTGTGTTTTTATATATTTCAAATCTACTTACTCAATCTGTAAAATCTAACCTAATATTTCAAATGAATTATAAATATAATTTTTATAATCTGACATTTATAATTATTAATATTCTGGTAGAACCACCCATAATACCGGTTGTACCGGTAATACTGCATACCATTAACTTCACCGGTTTAGTGTCCGGTCTGATATTAATAACATTGGTTTTATTGCCATTTATGTTGCAGCGGGAGATTGAATTAAGCAGGCAGTGTCATGATGGAGACCTGAAGGAGAAGAATAGGCTATCTAGGATGCTGGAAAACAAGGTTGCTAAGTGTTTCTTCTCTTCTCCTTGATGCTTTACTTCCAATGCTAATTTTTGCTGGCTTGAGGTCAATATCTGAAGTTTTCTTATTCTGGTGCAGATGATATTCCAGGAGAGAGTAATGAGCCGGCGGAAAACAGAGTTTGACCGGCTGAGAGCTGAAAGGGAAGAAAGAATCCATCAGATCATCCAGGCCCGTAAACAAGAGAGAGAGGCCAACAGGAAGAAAATATTCTTTGTCACAACTGAAGAAGAAAGACTCAGAAGGGTTCGTGAAGAGGAGGAAGCTCGAAAACGTGAAGGTAACTGGTTAAGT
The DNA here is from genome assembly GCA_948291685.1 of Euphorbia celastroides. NCBI lineage: Eukaryota > Viridiplantae > Streptophyta > Magnoliopsida > Malpighiales > Euphorbiaceae > Euphorbia > Euphorbia celastroides. Next base: position 8,659 of record CAOJBJ012275840.1, on the reverse strand, counting down.
TTTCATGAAATAGTCCGTACAACATTTACTTCACAAACTTAGCCCCTTTAGAAATCTTATTTTTTTTCCAACTTAGTTTATGATTCAAGTTTTAGTTTGTTGACTAACTGGTTAAGTTTTCATGAAATAATCACATACGATGTTTACTTCACAAACCTAGCCCCTTTAGAAATCTTTTTTTTTTCAACTTTGGCTCATGATTCAAGTTTTAGTTTGTTGACTTTTTTCTGTTAGCACAGAAGACTTGACTTCTTTGTACGTGACTTAGAGCCTGTTTGGGATCGCTTTCCTAGCTGTTGTCCCGAAGAGTTGTTCCCACAAAATTTTCCCGAAGCGACAGATTATGGCTTTGGACAATACATTTTAGCCCATCATACTGATTAAGGCTCTATTCTTTTCAACTTATTAGTCAATGGCTGAACTGAACTTAGTTGAATTGAACTGATTGATTGAAACTTTTTTTAGTTGAATTGAAACTTATTGAAACGCAAATGAATTTTAAAACTTATACCAAACTTACTGAAATTTAAATTTGTTGTAAAACTATTGGAACTTATTTGAATGCATTGAAATATATTGAAACTTATTTGAAATTGAAATTGACTGAAACTTACTGAATAATACTGAACTGAACAGAATGAAAAATAGCTTGAAAAGTGAACTTTTTAAGATAACTGTCCGGGATAGCTTTTCCAAATTGCCCATCAATGTTCATTTACTAGTGTTGACTCTCATTAGCCTTATGGTAACCTTTGTAATTCTCTCTCATCATTTTTCCAAATTGCAGCGGCCGAGAGGCGTAGGAAAGAAGAAGCTGAGCGAAAGGCGAAGCTGGACGAGATAGCCGAGAAGCAGAGGCAAAGAGAAAGGGAGTTAGAAGAAAAGGAGAGGCTAAGAAGAGAAGCACTTCTGGGTCTATCAACCGATGCACTTTCAAAGCCAGCTGAGCCCCCCACTCGTCCTGAACCACCACTAGCCGCTCCAGCTGCAGCAGCTGCAGCTGCTTCAACCGGTTCAGCCCCTGCAAAATACGTTCCCAGGTTCCGCAGAGAGAACACAAGCCTGGCTGCCCCTCCACCAGAAGCTGACCGCTGGGCCAGTGGGGGCAGCAGGCCGGCCCCTGCTGAGGCTGACCGCTGGGGCAGCAGACCGCCCCCTGCTGCTGAGAATGACCGGTGGGGCAGCAGTGCTAGGCCTGATGCTCCTAGTGATAGATGGCGAGGTGGCGGCTCCAGGTCAACATGGTCGTCCTCTAGGGCACGATGAATGGCTTGATCTTGTTCGGTCTAGAGTTTTAAGTATCACTAAGGGAACCGTTGAGAATAATTTTTTTTCCAGTTTTGGGACTTGTAGGTAGCAGTGGTTCAATATTTATTTCCTTTATTGTTTCTGGTAATGACAGTTAAGGAGTTGTTGTAGTTTGGAGTTTCGGTTCAAATGAGCTGTTTATTCACTGGCTTGGGAATTGCGCCTTTTCTGTAACATGTCGGAAATTTTGAGTGAACCGTATTTAACTATTACCGTTGGCAAGTGCAGTAGTTTATTACTCTGAAATTGCTCCATTATCTTCTGATTTAGGCTCTAGATTCGTGCTGAGCTGATTTTTTAGGTTTTCACATGCTGAAAGTATATTGTTTTATTTTTGGACTGAAGTTCCTGAAGATGAATATCAGAAGTGTTTTTTGGATTTTAGATTGAGCTGAGATTTGAGAATTCATGCATCATGGTTATAACTTATAAGTCCATGAATGAATTTATTTAATTCATGCATCATGGCTAGAATAAGATGGGTTAAAAAAAGAGATTAGCAAATATGCCACAGCTTAAATAAGCAATATTTAAAGACCTCTAATCTGTATAATTTTCCAATGATGTGACTTAATCGGATTGAGGAAGGTAACTAATGTACCTTTTTACACATGAAGGTGACATCCGACTATTGGATTGGTTATGCTCTTTCAACTAAACTAACTAATTTTAACTACAGAGATAAATTGAAACAATACAATGCATCAATTTAAAACCTCAGATTATTGAGATCAATTTTTATACATGAGAGTACAAATTGACAGAGCAAAAGAGACAATAATGTTATGACTTGTCCCTCTCTTAACAATGAGTATAGGATCAAATAAGAATGGATTGAGTCTTTCAATGGCTCGCTCAATCATGGTCAACAACTTGGCCATAAATGCTTTTTTTCTTTTTGTTCTTAAGTTGGTTCTAAATTCTAACAAAAAAAAAGACAAGATTCTAAAGTCCTAAACTTAACCACCCGGGGGGCAATCTCGTGTCCATAATCCTCTTCACTACATCTCTCACATAAGACTCGAAACAACCCGAGCAAAAACCTTTCATTATACTCGTTTGTCCTGCAATCAGTCGGTCTCCATGGCAGCAAATCGACGGCTCAGGCACAACCTGAACTTCACTCCTCTTGAGCTCTAGTCCACAAACTGCTAAGATGGTATGAGTCGAACTCCTCGCTATATCCTTCAATGTATCATTTCCTACATCACGAGAAAAAACCGAAAATTCAAAATTTCCAACTTCACCAAAACACAGAAAAACTTGAACAACAACATTACTCCAAATGCCTAACAAAGCTCAAGGGTCGGGTGTAAGCAGCCTTGCCCCCGTGCTAACAGAGAGGCTGTTTCCAATCAACCCTGAAGTAGATTTGCAACAGCAAAACTCCAAGAAGCGAGTATATACCTAATCCGATGTCTTGAGACAAGTTTCTCAAGTGGGTTTTAACCATCGACTCCAATTGCTCTTTTATTGCATAGAACTGGCTCTCTTCTCTGGCTCGATGAGGCGACAGACCAATCTCAGATGCTACCCCGGATCTGTTGTATTGATGGCTCGGTAGGGATGAGAGTTCAGGCCACAATGTCAAATTGGCTGGCCTTTCAGGGGCTGTAATTGTCGGGTCATGAACCCTCAAGTGGCCCGTTCTCAGAGAGAACGGGTTGTAGTTTTGGACCGACGAGGATGGATGATCGCTCCTTTGTAATCTCTCATCAATGAACATACTTTGTGACATGTCTTGTATCCTCGAATTCTGAATGCTCGTTTCACTAAACCGATCAATTTGAGGATTGAGATGACCGCTTTGAAAGACAGGTCGTGGAATGCTATCCATTCTACTAGCCATATTAAACATTCGGTTACTAGATATGATATTTTGAATGTGGCGGTGCAACTGGCGCCTCACCGACAAAGTTGGGGCCCCACTTACTGATGCAGGAGAAACCGCCTCAGTATTCCCAGATGGAAATCTCGGGGAAGCCAGATTGAATACTACCCCAGGCGAAGACTCTAAACCCGGATTTGCCATATTGTCCCCATTGGTTCCGACCAGTGAAGGCCTTGTTGCCCTTATATCAGGCAAAGGATCCTGAGACTGGGAGCTCGAGGATCCAAGGGCAACCGGTTTACAACCATCACAATACCAATTGCCTTCTGGTACTTGCCGACCTAGACCTACACAAAAGGTGTGAGCTGGCGAATCACAGAGATCACATAGCAACATTAAGCCATCGTCTCCCCCTTCATGACATTCAGTGCAAATGACATTCTCATAGGGATCAATAACGCTCCTGATTTCCTCTTCAGAGGGCTGATAGACCTGTAAAAAGTGATAAAACAGTTGAAGAAAACCCTAAAGCAACAAACTTTGTGGAAATAAAGATCGGATCTTTTGAGAAAAGAAAAAAAGGGTCACCTGATCACGCTTTGGGACGTCTATCACTACATTTTTCAGATCAACACTGATAGCTCCAGCTGTTCTTCCATTCTTGGTTATTGTCTTGAACCGCTGCTTACACACGGGGCAACGAGACTCGACCTTTGACCATTCCATGATGCAAGTGAAGCAAAAGTAATGGCTACAGCAGTCGAGTAATCCTTTGAATCGCCTTTTGTCCTCTTCTGAGAGGCAAATTCCACACACCTGTTTTGGTATTTCGGGTTTTACTTCCTTCAGCTTCTCCTTGCCTTTTTTGGGTAAGGGTTTTACTTGTTGGCATACATCTCCATCCTCTTCGATTTTCTTTGTAGAAGATGAACTTCTCAAATTCGCCTTTACTTTGGCTTCCCTCACCTGCTCTCTCTCTTCCTCTGAGATGGTATAATCATCATCATCAGATGATCCGGACAATACAAATTCTGAATCTGAAGAGACAGCATTGTTTCTCCTTTTTGGGCCACAATTTTTCCTGCTCCTTTCTCTTGAAACTGAACTTTCATCTATGAAATCACCTTCAAATTCATCATCCTCGCACTCAATCCTCACTTTCCTTTTCAACCTCCTCGGCTTCTTCACAACCCTAGAATTCCTCTTTGTTCGAGGTCTTTTATGAACCTTTTCAGGTTTTGTCCTTTTACTCACTTTCATGTTATTGCTTCTCTTTGCAACTCTCACATCTTCATCCTCATCAACAAAATCATCATCAACATCATCCGGGGTGAATTCCTCATCATCATCCTCTTCATCAGCCTCATCCTCTTCATCATTAACAAAATCATCATCTTCTTCTACTTTGTCTTCTTCATCCTCCTTGTAAGAAACCCTTTTTCTCTTCCGCGAAATTTTCCCACTAATTTTTCTATTTCGGGCCTTAGCTCGAGAAGCCTTTCTACTTTTGGGTCTAACAACCTTCCGAAACTCCTCTTCCTCTTCATCTTCTTCAATAAAACTATCAAAACTCTCCTCTGATGCATACTCATCTACAGACTCCCCAAAATTCTCTGATTCATCATCCAATGCATCTCTCTCAACCACATAATCCTCATCCGAATCATCCGAACCAATATCTTTAGACTGACTTCTCTTAAAGTTTCTCCTACAATCAACCTTCCCTCCTTTCCCCATCAAACTAGCACACATAAAAAGCAGGAATACAAAAAACCCAAAATATTAACCCACAAATGCCAACCCAGCAAATCACATAATCAAGATACTTCACTTGATTTCTAAATCAAATCAAACTAAATCTCATCGAAACAAATCCAAATCCTTTCCCTTCTTTCTTATTAGCTTATACTAAATCTCATCGAAACAAATCCAAATCCTTTCCCTTCTTTCTTATTAGCTTATACTCAAATGGGCAATAGGATTATTAATCAGAAACCCTAAAAGGGAAAATTATCCCCAATATAACCAATTCTTTCTCGTAACCGATCTAGATTCACAAAGGAAAGCAAAAGTAACAGAAACAGGATACAAATCAATCAACACCCAGATCAGAAAATTCAATTAGCTGAACTTTTTTCTCTCTGTTATTAATGCTTCGAATTACCCAACCTCTATATCCCAAAATCATTTCTTTTGGAAAACCCACAAGTAAAATAGCTAAAAAACTGATACCCATATCAAATTAGATGCCGAAACATGAAGAACAGCCATTAATCGGGCGAATCCGCATCATTACGACAAAATCAAATCCCAATTTCAAACCCCCAAAACGAAATTAAGAGCAAATTTATTTCAATTGAAAGGCTCAAAACTTGCAAATACAATAATATACAAAGAATTGAGAGAGGGGAAGGAAAAGAGGGTGGGGTTGGTACCTGAGAGGAGAAGGAAGAAACGAATTGAAAACAAAGAAAATGTTACGCGATTTGTAGAAACTGTTTTTATGCTTTCTGCTGTTTCGTTTCGGCTGTTGATACCCTATGTACGGTGTCGTTTTGCTTCTGTATGAAATAGACTAGCCCAGCTGGCTTAATCATGCGTAATTTTTTATTATTTTGGGAGAAAAATAGCAGATCCTCCATTACTATTTGCTATTTTTTTGGGATTATTTTTCACGTTGCCAGTAGGATAGGGAGTATTTTTTCGTTAGTTTTGTTCTTGTGTTATACATTTACATATTTAGGTCATGTTGGATAATTCATTATCTTTTTGTCTATGTGCAAAACAACTTTTATTCATTTATTCTTATAATGTGTAATACGTTATATTTTAGGCTTGTGTTGAGAAAATTTTATTGACGGTACTCGTTTGTATTAAAAGTACAAAACAATTAGCAGATTGAATATCAAAAACACAAAATAAACCACACGTTAATGCGAGGATTTAATTGATGAGTCAAGATTGAAGAGGTCTTTTATTGGAAAAAGTAGTGTGCCATTTTACATGTATGTTGAAGAAAATGTATTTAGCATGTGATTTTTTCAATAACCGATACTATTGTGATGATCGTGAAATGTACAGATAAGTCATTTAAATTAAATTTTAAAAAATATATTTAGAAGATATATTAATTGACAAATGTATTAAATGAAATACTAGAGTAAGATCTGTGAGATGCACATATAAATTATTTCTAATCAGATTAAATTTTTTGAAAATATAGATTTTATTTAATCGATGAATGTATTTAAAGGATAATTATAAAATTTGACTTTAATTATAAATAATTATCATAAAAATATATTATAAAGGATAAAAGGGAAAAAATTATTTATAACTTAATTTCTTTTATTAACATATAAATTTAAAAATTTCAATTCACTTAACCAAATAATTAAAATATTTTATTCTTATTTATAAAAATGTATAAGACTCAACCTACTTCATTTGATGTGTAAGAGCAAGTCCAAAGGTTCCTTGAAATAGGGAATTTGGTAAAACGAGGGATGATTTGGGGGAAAAATGTCAACTCCATTCATCCTCAAATGATATCCTTTGAAAAAATGGAGTATCTCAAATATGGGGTACCCTATTTTGTTATTTCCAATAAAATAATGCTTTTTTTTTATTTTGAATTTCTTTTATTAATTTAATTATTATTTTGTATGTGAAAAGTAAAAATATTAATATAATAATAATAAAATGTTAATATTTGTAATTAGAAATGGAAAATAGGATAAATAAATGAAGTAAAAAAACTATATATCTTATAAAATGAGGCTTAAAAAATAAAAAATGGAAAAAATTGTTGGACTTGCTGTAACAGTCCAAATTGTAGATTGCATGTTGTTCAACAAGAGCCCAAATTAATCAATCGGGTCTTTACACAACCTATGGGCTCATCAACCCACGATTATACAAGTTGTCAAATTATTTCATAAATCAAATTTGTAAATTATGCTGAAAAAACAAATTATGTATTTAACAAAAAGACTATCCATCACATTACAAAATAAACTGAATTTTCAACAATTGGGAAGGATTAGAAACCATCAAATCAACTTTTTCCATGAGAAAAGGATAAGAAATTACAAAGAGAGAAACTACAAAGACTTTAGCACAATATTACAGATACAAAATAAAATCAGACAAAATTTATTGGGCATCTAGTTCATTTCATCAGAAAGAATAACGTATAAATTGATAATTATAGGAGGTTATTTTGTTTTTTATTAACTGATCTTTTTTTGTTATACTACATTAATATGAGTGAGAATTGAGTATTTTATTTGAAGCTATAATTCACTCAGTGAATGCAAGCATCAACAAAATATCAAAATATAGTTCGGATTTATGTTTTAGCTCGTCAATTACTCGTAAACTCATTGGCATAATTTGTCATTCGAAAATCCCAACGTCTACCGAATGTATACTCTTATATTCTAATGTAAGATTCTTTCGTGCCATTTGACTTCGATTGATTTTTGCCATCGTCCTTGCCACCCTAACGAGCATCCCGTTCCACAACATTCTCTGGTTGATTTTGCAATTGTTCTTGCAAACAATCTTCAACCGCGCTAACATGCTATTGAGAAGGTGAAGTTGGTTCTTCCACATTATCTTTACTCTCACAACTCTAAAGTAGCTTGAGCACTCACAATATCTTGTTTAGCCGCAGAAGCTATAGCAGCCTCGAAAGTCGCAATAGCTTAAGCGTTTGAACAACGCGAGTCACATTAGTAGCCAATTCAGCCTCGCGAGAAGCCTTAGCAGCTATAATAGCCTCTTAAATAGTCGTACTAACATCTCAACAAATTGAGCAGTATGTAGAGCCTAAGCCACAAATTTAGCAACCTCAATAGCCTTAGCAGCATAATACAGTAGTGGTAATGTTATTTCCAAATAACCCTCAACAGCTTTGAACAAATGAACATGATCTAGAAGTTTGACTCATTTAACCTGACACAATTCTTGTATAACGGGTTCCAACTCTCTATATGCAACCAGTGTATCAAGACTAGATATAAGGTGGTGAATAAACCGTCCCCCAGAAATTCAAAGTTTCTATACAAGAATTTGGCACGCCCACTAGGCAAACAAATTCTATAAATGTTCCAGATTTAATTTATCCACCTTTCATGATAAGCACTTGATTGTCCCCCATCGTCAACGATGAGCAAGAATTAGCTTTAAAAACAAAAAAGAAAGTATGAGAACTGGTCCCTCCCATTTTCAGTAACTGATGTTTAGCAAGTAAAAAGACTGTTTAAATTAATTGATGTTTGATGTTTTTCATTGCTTAATCAGTCATATTATTCCACTTTTGACCTCAATTTAGTGGAAGAAGTAAAAATAATATGTCTGTTAAAATGAGGGTGAGAGAACTCCTTTAAGTATGGGTATAATTGTATTTCAAATATCTCATTAAATATCACCTTCATATTGCAACTCTCTTAACAAATATTAGTTAATTAAAAAAGGAAGGATTGATATCAATAAGAGAAATACAACTCGGTTATA
>CAOJBJ012274291.1:0-37672 GCA_948291685.1 Euphorbia celastroides | reverse complement strand
CGAGGGAAAGACTCGATCAGGAATGCCTAGAATGGCTTTAGGAAGCTCGGGAATGGCTTAGAGAGGTTTTCATCAAGTATCAAGAAGTTTGCAAACTTGAGAGGTCTTCAAGTGAAGAGTTGCACTTAAGAGGTGTCTTGGAATGGTTGGAGGAGGAGCCCTTTTATAGGCACCTCGGGGTGTCAATCTAGCCGATCGGCTCGTTACACCCATAGGTGTATCTAGCCGATCGGCTAGATCACACCTATGTCTAGACTAGGTGTAATCTAGCCGATCGGCTAGATCACACCTTCTAGAAGGTGACATGTGGCAGTCATCCAGAGGGTCAACTAGCCGTCATTTGTATAGTAACTTTGACTTTTTTGGTCAAAACCCTTTTGAGAGAGTTTTGTGCCGTTTTTTGGGATTTTTCGGGTTTAGGGTTTCTAAGCAATTTTTGGTTTTTCGGAATAAAGGCTTTGAGACATTTGGGATGGAATCGAGGTTCCAGACATTTTTGGAATTTTTGGGAACTCTAGGGCATTTCTGGAATTTTCGAGAATTCCAGGGTTTCAACATTACGGAGTCAAGGCTCCGGGGTTTTTGGACATTTCGGAGTCAGGACTCCAGGATATTAGGAATCAGGGATTCCGGACATTGCGGAGTCAGGGCTCCAGGGATCATTAGGAATCAGAGATTCCAGACATTACGGAGTCAGGGCTCTAGGGACATTAGGAATCAGGGATTCCGGACATTACGGAGTTAGGGTTTTAGGGATCATTAGGAATCAGGGATTCCGGACATTACGGAGTCAGGGCTCTGGGTTTTGGGGAACATTGTGGAGTCAAGGCTCCAGACATTTTAGAGTCTAAGCTCTAGGGTTTTGATCATTACGGAGTTGAAGCTCCCAGTTCTTGGATGCACAATCGGTCTTTGCCGGCTCCGCTAGAATTTTGCCCATACCTGGAAACAGGTTATACATTCATCATCGGGCTGGGTGGACCATGCTCACAATGACAGTATTGAAGTTCTACATTTTCAATATCAGTTGTCTCCAGGTTGTCCTCCTACTGATATTGATGATGATTTGTCTTTGCGGGTTTTTCTCGAACTTACTTTTCGTGGCAAGTCGCATATGGATTTTCCATTATGTGTTTCAGTTTTTCTAAAAGAACATGAGGGTAAGTCTTTTTTTGGTGAAAGAAGTTTTGTCTTTTTTTATCTTTACTGTTTTGTTTTGCTGACATTACGGTTGATTATTTTATCAAATACTATTGGCGTATTTTTTTATTTAGTATTTGAAGATGAGTAATTTTGTTATTTTAGTATTTAGTTACAAATACCTCGTTTGGTGAAAGTAGTTTTGTCTTTTGATGTTTATTGTTTTTTGGCTGTCGTTACAGTTGTTTATTTTATAAAATATAATTTTTTATTACGTTATTTGGTATTTCTATATGAATCGTGGTGTTTTTCTGGTATTTAATCACAAATACAATAATCCAAGTTTAAGTTTTGTACTGTTGTGTTCTGTATTTGGATATAAATACCATCTGTTATACATTGTAAGTTTCATTTTCGGTCTTTCGCATCATATATCATGACATTCTAAGAAATATAAATGAAATTTTTTGTTGTTTCAGCGATTCAGGTCGTTGGAGGTGTTACACGAAATTTTTTAGAAGACTCGAGTGTCATTTTCCACGTGATCGCTAATGAGCATGATGCTTACAACAGAAATCTGTCTAGTAGGACGATTGTGATATTCTCGCTGGTGATATTCTCTTACTTTGTTTTTAAACTAACCCACTGAATACTCAGCAACGCTAATACATCAGTGCACTCATTCATTGAGCACTTAATTCCTTCACACTGAAAAGCGCGTTGAGACTAAACTTCTCAGCACGCGAGTGTCTGCATCAGCGAAAGCCAGCCTTAGCTGATCAGAGAGGGTGATTTTAAAAGACATTAAAAAAACTGCATTAAATTAATTTTAAAAACCAAAAAGTCATTCAACCCCCCTCTGACACGTGTTATACTGCCTAAAGGGACCAACAAAGACATAATAACTATTGTACTTAGTACAAGAGAACAGATAATATCAAATGTCACTGAACCCTGATCTCTTCAGCTTCTGAAACATGAACTGAACTTTAACTAAACTGAACCTAATGAACTTGAATTGAACTGAACTGAACTTAATTTATTTACATTACTTTTTGAATTAAAATTAAAGGACTGAACTTAATTGAAACGAACTTAACAAAATTGAACTGAATAGACCTTAACTGAACAGAATTGAATTAAAGTTGAAGAGAAGAAGGCCTCAATCATAAACGTGGCAACATTATTGTCCTTGGATGAATTAACCAGATATAATCAATATCTTAAAGTAGATTCTGGGCTAGAAAATATCAGCTAGTTCTTTTGGTGTAGAAATTTCAGGCTTTTACATCCACTAACTGTTCAAGTGGTGGTGAGTTGGAATCTTCCAAAAAACGTAAATGCCTGTTAGAGAAAGAAAGAAAGCAATGTCATTATCAGTGAAGCCATAGCTAGTAATTGTTCAAACATGCAATCTTAAGAAAGCAGACAGGGGTCCCCTAGGGATGTCGGAGAATGAAATGGACAATGACCAATGTTTGTGGGACAAAAGCCAAAACTAGAAAGTGACTTCAAAGCAATTGGTCCCCCCAATTGAGTCCCTTCTAATACGTCAGGCAATTGCAAAAACTTGTAAAGTTCAGTGGAGCAATCAAATTCCAAATAGATGTTTATAGTTAAAGATTCTATTACAAAAGGCTGGATGCTCTTTCATACTCCTCGAGTTGAGCGGTTTTTCCGAGTTTCCAAGGTTTCTTAAGTTTGAAAAACTGTACCTTGTAAGTCCCTCTGTGCCACATGTCAGCTTTTGGTCAGGGAGGAAGAAATTTGAAAACTTAAATCAACTTGAAGTTGACACTTGCACATGTAGACCTAAAAGGTGCATTTTTTTCAAACTCGAGGAATCAGGGATGACCCTTTTTCAAATTGAGGGACCTTGAAGGTTCATTTCAAAGTTGAGGGACAACATCAACAAAACTGCTCAACTTGAGGGGCATGAAAGAGCATTTGGCCATTATAGAATGGAAAATTAGGTGACAAGTTCTAAGAGAAACACATGATTTACATAGAAGTAAACTAACTGCAAAATTTTTCTGCTCAAGAAAAGAAAAGACTGAGAGCTGTTGGCAGAATAAAATTATAAAAGTTTAGTATACTGAAATATCTGTACATAAAAACAGAAACTTTTGACCAGTGAAACATAGTGGATTACCATTCAAAAAGGCAGAAACTTCGGAAGCAGCAGATGACTTTTATCAATAACAAAACATAAATCAGTTTAAAAATCAAATGGCAATGCACAAGTTACAATAAGTCAATAACTTTCAGTTTGAATGAGGAGAAGTTTTTCAGATCAGGATCATCAGGGAGTTTTATGTGCTCACACTACCCAAAATAAAAATCTGCATTATACAGTAGCATTTTAATCTAGTTAGGTTTCAACACTAAGAAGTCCTAAAGTTTGATTCAACCTATTTCCCACCAAAAAGACAACAATTGACAAAAAAACGTTCATAAGTTTTCTACAATTTATCAACAGAGTGTGGAAATCCTAAGTAGTCTTACTTGAATTTCCAAAAAGAAATGCTCAAAATTCTGGTGATCACTATGCTAATTTCTAAAATCCAACTTAAAATCATGCATGAATATTAGAAAATGCACATATGTATGTTCATTAAGACAAGAGTAATCAGTATATTGAGCTCATGTTTATATGCAACAGTTATTTGACTAGTGTTCCGATCAAAAATTTTGAACTCAAGCTGCAGACCAGATAGGACTGATAGGAAAGTTACTGGTGAACTGAAAACTAGTGTTTCGAGTTAATCTAATCCAGTCTCACATAAGCAACAAAATTTACAATATATGCTCAATCAATAGCTTTGTCCCAGTACATTAACTTTTGATTCCTTCAATATATGTTCAAGTTTCCTTATTACCTTATTATACTCCTATGAAGTTTTTCATCAGTCAACCAACTGGAAGCTCTTAACAGGTTCAACATTTGTCAATATTGTCAAATTGACTGGACTTAACCCGGCTACAGAAGGAGAACAAAATGAGTCAAATGGAAAACTAGCAATCGCCTTCAACCATTTTCATTAGCTTAGTCCATTTGATATCAACAAGATACTCTGGCAATGTATTTGTCACAAAAAATACTGCATCTATTAAAAAATTGCTTGCTACAAATCGAGAATGATTCGAAGTCTTACACACAAAAGCTTGGAAAACACAATGGTCTTGTTATCTCATTTGGATGAAAGGAAAAGCAATGAGCAAGACTATGGCATGACTACTCAATCAAGATTGAATCATTCTTACATCGCCTCGTATATTTACGCCGCTACTCTAAGAATCACTAAGTGCCCGCTCGGGATTGCTTTCCCACAAAAGCTATTTTCTTGCATTCTCTAAAAGAAGCAAATGTTGATTTTATAAAAGCAAACCAAACATTTCTTTATTAGTTAGCAAGGACCAAAATGTACTGTTTAAAGCCAAAATCTGTTATCCCAGAAAAAGCTATTGGAAGCAATTCTTTGGGACAACAATTTTGAAAAAGGGCCTAAGTTTCTACGCAACACATAAAATCAAAAAATTCAACGACCAAACACTAGGAGAAAAATGCATCTAAGATCTAGACTGAAAAAGTTAATTAATCACCATAACAATTGCATTTTCTGAACCCTAATTTTTTATTCTCTAAATCTGATTGATTCAAAATCACAATCGCAAATTCTTGTGGCGCACCAATTGTAAGAGTCAATACGAACACTATAAACAATAGAAAACAAAAAATCGCAGCAGTTGAGCATCATTTTACCTGATTCGATGCAAAGAGAGAAACGATGACACAAGGACCTCGATTGAGTAAGAAAGATGTTCTGCAAACATGATGAAAACCCTAATCCAAAATTTGGATCAAAAGAGTTCTGCGCGTGTAATTTTAAACGGCGTCGTTTGGCCATTACAATTGAAACGTTGAAGTGGCTGCAAATGGAATGGCGGGAATGCATTAACTTACCGGGTGAGCATTTGGTTCAACCAAATCGAACTGAATCAAATTTATTCATTCAAATTATCAAATTTTGATTATATTTTTACGAATTACTGAATTTTTATTATAATTTCATTATAAAAACCGATTATTGATCGGTTTAGTTTAGATTTTATAGTTATTTTAGTTTGTTTCGGTAAAAATTATAATGTGAAATCGATAAACTGATTGAAGTAATTCGGTTCGGTTTTGATTGAATCGAATGATCACCTCTAATGAACCTAATATTTGTCTCATAAACGGAAATTTTTCGTACAAAACAATTTAAAAACATTACATTTGGAAGTTGGAATGATGAAAATCATAGAATTTAGCCTAGCTTCGCCATACTTTTTATTTAAAAAGTAATTAAAACTACAACTCCATGTACACTTTAAACTTTATGCTTAGATCAAGCCAAAGCCGATATTAAGAAAGTATTTGAAACTAATGGAATGTATTTCAATTTGTATGCATTCTCTCGTAACCTAATATTTTTAAGATTTTTTTATCATTAAAAAGTCCATATTTAAATCCATGCATGACTCTAATTAGTCTTTTAGATGTGTGCAAGTGGCAGTCTCTTCTATTTAATGTTAGGGCTTAACTTGAAATCTATAAGGTTTGTAGAATTTGTTCATATTTTTCACTTGATATGAAATAAAAAATTTAATTTATTACTTCTTCGTTTGATAAGCTCCAAATTTTACGAAATTGTGCATTCACATTTTTATCCACCATAACTAGCAGTAGTTTTCGGCTATCTCTTAATTTGTCTCATTTGGACTCACAATAATATTAAATAAGGATAAATTTAAAAAATATACTTTGTGATTTCAATCATTTTCAGAAGGGGTTTGAGTGTTTTTCTTTCAAAAAAGGCTTGTAGTTTTGAAATTTTTTCAAAAATGGGATAACTTAAAATCTCTATTTTGAAAATTTGTCAAGAAATAGGGGTTATGTTATATATATTAATACGAAATTTTGTAGGTTAATTGATAACAATATAATACATTTCATAAATAATTTTTGATATTTTTTTAGATAAAGAACTATTTTTCTAAAATTAAAGTACAGTGCAAATTTTAAAAAATCTTAAAAAATGGAATAAATTTAAAAAATTGTTCAGATATATCTAAATGAATAATTCTTAAATAATATGGTTTAACTATAAGAGTATTGACATGATTAGAATATCTTTCGTAACATTATTAATTCAAATGTTAATTCTTATTTTTAAAAAAATTTAGAACCATAAACCCCTTTTTGAAAGAAAAAAACCTCAAGTCTCTTTTTTAAAATGACCGAACTCACAAAATATATTTTTGAAGTTTACCCTTAAAATAAAAACTAATTTTTCCAGAATCGAATATAAACTGTAAAGGAAAAAGAAAAAATCAAATTTAAATTCATACTCTTTTCCGTGTTTGAGAACCGAATGAATTGAAAAGAATTAATGCGAGGTTGATGATTAACACAGATTTCAGAAAAAAAACAAACCACCAAACAATAACCGGGAGAGAATTTGAATTATGTATAGTTAAGAGATAATGAATGAACGTCAATTGTCATTCACCGCCAACGTCCATTTTTGGACGAAAATCCCTCTCGTTTTTCAATGCCATATTCACGTTTCTTATACGCATGAGAAGTGCTTTCTTTTCTTTTTATTGGAAAAGAGCTCTGCCCATATTCGCGTCCATTTGGACAAAACTGATTTCTCGAACATCTCTAATCCTTACATGCTAAATTTTACATCAAATTGTATTTTACACTATAATTTGATGTTGTTACAACTTACAGTATCGCATTTTGCAACCCATCATACCAAATTTTATGTCAAATTACACTACGATACAAAATAAACACAAAAAATATTTTTAAAAAATTAAAATTAATTAATTAATTAACACAAAATATTGAATCATGAACTAATTATCAATTTAACTAAAAAAAAAAGATTTGGTGTTGCTACAGTGCAATACCAAAGTTTGGTGTTGAGATTGTGTGAAATTTGGTGTAACCATTTGAGCAAAATTCTTACACCAACCCAAATTTTGGTGTTCCACTGGAGAAGCTCTACTTCCCGTATACACTTAAGTGTATATTAGAATAAATGGAATAATGACTGATTTTCCCTTCAAACAATCATTTATAAATAAGTTCTTTGACTTATTTAATTTTCTAATTAAACTTAATTACTCGAAATGGTTGGGGTCTTTTAGCTCGAATTGATTTGGTCATGGACGGACCGATTATTTTCAACAAACTCAAACTTATGACCTTTTATATCACAACGCCCATCTTCCCCAATTTTTTTTGAGTCTACTTTATTGCTATATATCGTTTTCAAAATCACAAACAAAATTTGTTCTTATCGTGAAGTTAGACGAAAAACAAAGATATTTTATTGTTAACCAATTAATACTGTTGGAAAAATAAAGAAATGGGAAAGTTGAAAATGGTTATGTGATTAAATTTAAAAATCAATTAGTAATTTGAATTGAGGAGCAATAATTGATTACGTTTCAAACTGAAATTGACATATAAAATGGTCCCTCCCAATTATATAAATTGAAAAGTTAGTTATACGGCTGTAAATCTATACAAAATATAGTTCAATTAGTTTATGACTTTATGTCGAGAAAAGGAACCAAAATGAATACTCGTAAACTATAGTTTATATATTACGGGCGTGTTTCGAAAATTTGATCATGAAATTATATAGATTTCCTAGCGGCAAATTGCTTTCTTTTTCAAGGTGAAGCGGGCTGCGGACACGTTTGAGGCGGAAGGTTTAAGTTGTATAGAGGTACTCAGCTGGTTAAAGCGACATTACTTTGAATGCTCTTAATAATGATTGTTTTCCTTTAGTTCCGGTCGGTTCAATCCTAAATGATTGTAGGGAGATTAGCAAGTCTTTTTCTAATTTTCGTTTTTTTATTTATAAATCTTGTTATGCATTTGTTAGTTAAAACAACAGGTTCTATGACACGTAAAGAGATTTGACATTCTATCAATCCACCTTTAATTAGGATTGTCGTTTACTCCGATCGTATTTAATAGATTTGTTTTTCCAATCATAAAACAAATTAAATAGATTCTATTGAAATAGGACCTATAAACACATTTTTTTAAAATAAAATTGAACAAATGAAATAAGTAATTGCGTGTTTACACTTCGTCCTATTCAGCAAGCTCATACTAACACAGTGGACCATAATACAAAAAACACAAAAAAATTGCCTAAGTGTTAGGTTTTTTTCGTTTTTCACAACCCCTCAAAAACTTGAATTCACGTTATATTTAGCCTTGATATTTATATGTATCTGTTTCGCTAATAGTTTTCGTGCCATATGGACCATAAAAAGGTAACAAGTCAAATAAACTTATACATATAGTAGATAGCTTATAAAAGTTACGTGTCAATTGAAGCCAAAGTGACAATCATAGGGGGGATTGGTAGCACTACATTTTGCATATCACTACGCCGACCATTTCATTTTGAGCCTTATTTTTCAAATATAGCTCACCCACCTCAGTACACGTGTTTACTCTTACATTATTTTTATTTGGCACAACTTAGCTTAAATTTTTCCATCTCATAAATAGATTAATAAATTATGCTCTCTTCCAATTGCTTAGCTTCACTCCAATTCTAGCATTTTCATGGCTGCTCCATTGATTTTGTATGTGTTGGCTATGGTTTGGGCTTGGAGTGGCATGGCTGTGGCTCGTATTGGTCTCGGTTCGAGACTATTGGCTAGAGACCAAGACCAAGCTTGGGTCTCCGACAACGGCACCTTTGCTCTTGGGTTCACTCAAGCTGACTCTCCTGATGACCTTTTTTTGTTAGCTATTTGGTTCGCCGATCTTCCAGGAGATAGAATTGTAGTATGGTCACCCAATAGGTATGGCGTTATTTGAGAGAGCTGACGATGTAGTTTGCATGAATGTCATGCATATATATTAATATTAGAAAAACAAGGAAATAGAAAGAAAAATACTAGAGTAATTTTTCTGTAATTTTTGAAATAAATGGAGTTCAAAACTGTGTCTCGGAATAATAAATTTGACACGCTATTTTCTTTAATTTCTATATGAAACATCTACATATAAGTTATCCGAACTAAAACTAGAAGTTAGTACTCTTTTTATCGATGTATTTAGTTTCATACCATTCGTAGTTATAGTGAAAATCAACACATAAAATCTAAAATTTCTAACTCTAGAAAGGAGTTAGTAAATCTTTTTTAATATTTTTCTAGTAGGAAAACATACTAGCATTCTCCATCTTTAGTTTTTAAAAAAGCTTTTGCAGTTATAAATGAATGACTAGATATTGATCAATGCTCATCTCATATATATATATATATAGAAACTCACCGGTCACCAAAGACGCCTCATTGGAGCTCGACACCACTGGAAACCTCCTCCTCATCGACCGAGCCACCACCATATGGATGTCAAACACCTCCAACACCGGCGTAGAGTCAGCCCTCATGGTGGAATCCGGCAACTTCATCCTCTACTCCAACACCAACATCCCAATATGGCAAAGCTTTTCGCACCCTTCCGACACTCTTCTCCCGAACCAACCCCTAACCGTCTCGCTCGAGTTAACATCCCTGAAATCGAGCCCTCATGGCGGGTACTATTCCCTAAAAATGCTCCAACAACCTACCTCTTTAAGCCTGGCATTGACTTACAACTTGCCCGAACCATATGTTACGGGCTCTGACTCTGACTCGAGTAGCTCCAACTATTCTTATTGGCCTGGACCCGACATTTCTAATGTCACGGGCGACGTTGTTGCCATGTTAGATGAAGGGGGAAGCTTCGGAATAGTGTATGGCGAGTCGTCTAATGGAGCTGTCTATGTATACAAAAATGATGAAGACTACACCGGGTTATCTTCAGGTAATGTTTCTCCCTTCTACAAAATTTTACTAGAGCTATAAACAAGTCAAGCCGAGTCAAGTTAAAATTTGCCATGTTCGTGTTTGACTTCTATATATTTTGCTTGAGTTTGACTCGCTAAAAAACACATTTGCTCACAAATAACTCATTGTTAGGTGTTAATGGGACAACTCGTTCAAAAGTTCTCCGACGATTAATACTTGAAACGAACGGAAATCTTCGTCTCTACAGATGGGACAACGACGTCAATGGCTCTCGCCAATGGGTTGCAGAATGGGCGGCGGTTTCAAATCCCTGCGATATCGCCGGCATTTGCGGCAAAGGAATTTGCAAGCTCAGCAAAAGCAAAACCAACGCTTCTTGTTCCTGTTTGCCCAATTCCAACAAAAGCCCTAATTCCGATCGATGCGGCGGCGATTCTCCTTCGACTCCGCCGATCCGAAGCTGCGATCCGAGAAACGCGAGCCGGAGCGCCAGATCTGAGGGATTAGGGATTCTCGCGGTGCAGCAGACGAGCTACTACTTCCCCGATTCTTCTGTAGTCGCGAATTACAGCGACATTCAAACGGTTTCCAGGTGCGGCGATGCTTGTTTATCCAATTGCGATTGCGTTGCGTCGGTGTACGGGCTCGACGACGAGAAGCCGTACTGTTGGCTGTTGAATAGCCTGGATTTCGGCGGATATGAAGATCCTGGATCGACGTTGTTTGTTAAGGCGAGATCGAACGGATCTGAAGGCGATGGAGATGAGAGTAGGAGAAATAAAGTGGTGGTTCTTCCGGTTGTGCTTGGTATGGCGGTTTTGATTGGGCTTCTTTGCTTGTTGTTGTATTACAATGTTCATAGGAGAAGGAATTTGAAGAGAAGTACAGAGAGTTCTTTGATTCTCTCGGGGAATCCGGTGAATTTCAGCTACCGGAGCTTGCACATTCGGACTTCGAACTTCTCTGAGCTGTTAGGGACAGGTATGATTGTAATTTTCTAGTTTGATTCGATTCAGCCATAAGAGTTGTATCTATAGGATATGAATATTCATTCAGTTCAGTTTCATTCAATATTCTTTTAAGTTTGCTTCATAGATTTCCATTAGAAGCGGTCATTATTAAATTTCAATAAGTATGAATAAATTTGAAATAGTTTTGAACATCATTTAATTTCATATAAGTTTTAGTTTCATCAAGTTTCAGTTTCAGTTCAGTTCTATTCATTTTAATTCAACCGTTAGCCATTCTGTCTAGAAGATCAGAGCCTAAATCCTCAATCGGTCATGAATTTGACACAATTTAGTTCCATTTCACCCTAAAATATCCCAAATTATGAGTGTGAAATGAATGGATTGCAGGAGTAAAAACTAAAAATGGAAAAACAAATTATGGAAGAACCTGGAACAATTGTTAAAATCTTTTATCAGGATTGAATTTGTATTGGTTTTGAACACGTGACAAGATCAATTTTATGATATTATTTGCTTGAGCTAAGTATCACTATTTTCAATTCTCTTTTGGAACGATCTTTTCGAATTTGGTGAGCTAATTGATGAACAAAAATTGCTTTGCTGGGTTTGAATTATGATGAACTTATAGGAGGATTTGGAAGTGTGTACAAAGGGAGCCTTTTAGATGGGACTTTGATTGCAGTCAAGAAACTCGACAAGGTTTTGCCACATGGCGAAAAGGAATTCGTTACTGAAGTTAACACCATCGGCTCGATGCATCACATGAACCTGGTTCGCCTTTGTGGTTACTGCTCCGAAGGATCACACCGGTAAAACTCGGGCTTTGCCATACTTAACTTCATTGAAAAACTAAGTAATGTGATTGTGTGAAATATCTTTCCTTTTTTGTGCAGTCTTCTGGTTTACGAGTTCATGAAAAACGGGTCGTTGGACAAATGGATATTTCCTTCATACAATTGTAGGGACAAGTTTCTGGATTGGTCGACCCGGTTCAGTATAGCCATCGGTACTGCACAAGGCATTGCATACTTTCATGAGCAATGCAGGGACCGGATAATACACTGTGACCTAAAACCCGAAAACATTTTACTAGACGAGAATTTTTGCCCGAAAATATCAGATTTTGGGCTAGCCAAGCTAATGGGGAGAGAGCATTCTCAAGTAGTAACAATGGTGAGAGGAACACGAGGGTACTTAGCTCCAGAATGGGTTAGCAATCGGCCGATTACAGTAAAAGCCGATGTTTATAGCTATGGGATGTTGCTTCTAGAGATTATTGGCGGTCGAAGAAATCTCGATCTATCTTTTACCGCAGACGAATTCTTTTATCCCGGTTGGGCTTTCAAGGTAAGAAACCCTATAGACCCCTTATCCCTTATATCTCTTATAGACATCTATAGACAAGGCAAATAATGAGCAATTTCACTAATGGTCATGAATTGTTGTGTGAATTTAGGCAATGAATACCGGGATGCCGATGAATGCAGCAGACAAAAGACTGAAGGGAGCAGTGGATGAAGACGAGCTAATGCGGGGATTGAAAGTCGGGTTTTGGTGCATACAAGACGGGGTTTTTATGAGGCCTTCGATGGGGGAAGTGATACGAATGCTAGAAGGGACAATTGACGTTAATATGCCACCAATGCCTCAATCTGTGTTGGAGTTGATTGAAGAAGGTTTAGATCATGTTTATAGAGCTATGAAAACAGAATTCAATCATCATTTAAGTTCTAATTTTACTAATTATACTACTTTTACTCATCCTTCTTCTCGTGCTACTTGTAGCTATTCAACTATGTCACCTAGATAGTTAGCATTGTACTCTAAATGAATATAGTTTGTTCATTTGTGTTCAATTTTGCTATTTTTACTGGTAATTTTTGTTCACGATTCACTGCAGCTAAAATCTTAACATATTTGAAGTAATTAAAGAATGAAATTTGTAAACAAAAAGAAAATTAAAGACCGTAACTCACATTATTTTACTTCAAATAATTTTTGGTTAGCATTATTCATGCACTAATACATAGTTGTAGAATTTAGATTCAAAATCCAAATTTTATGAATTGTAAGATTCTGTTAGGCTCACGATTAATCTTATAAAAACACAACATTTTAAATGTAAGATATTCTAAAAAGACAATTTTATACACAAAAATCCTATGAATGTAACAATTTGCATGAAGGTTAAAATCTAATGCTTGGTATTGATTTTCGTTTTATACTTGGCTTAACGTGCAGAAAAGGCATTAGTTATATAATCTGAAATTTGAAAAAAAGCGACTGCTGAAATAAAAAATTTTGATAAATAAAATAGAATTGTCAGTCATATCATATGCACCAATGCATCTCTAACATTTTCTATCAGATTCATTTCTAATTTAACTATATACAGATAAAAAAGAAATAAATAGGACAGTATCAATGATAGAAGAGAACCTGTTGACGAACTGCAGAAAAGAAGCGAGATAGCTTTAGTCATCTTCATCTTCATCATCAACTACCATCCTCAACTTCCTCTTAACTGCAGAGCTCTGAACTGGTGTATCAATGGCAGCATCATCGTCTTCGATATCTGCCAACTCATCCTCCATTTGTTCGTCTCCGATACTATCCTCTTTATTGACCTCTAGATCGGCTTCCGCTTTTTCACTGACATTTCCCGAGGCGGTTCTATCAGATTCCAAGTCATCATCTCTATTCGCGCTGACATTAGTATCTTCAGGAATCTTGTCAACATCCATCTCGATTGGCTCACTGTTTGCATCCCGAGTTCAGAAAAAAGTAAAGCTAACGTGTTCACTTGATCGAACAATCAAACAAAACAATTTTGTATGTAAATTGAAATTGTGTTATTAGAAAAGTGTGAGATTCGATCCAACTTTCTATTTAAACACATACCTATCTGCAACATCTTTTAGAACTCCACCAGAGTTTTCCTCGGATGTTTTCCACTCAATAGATGTGTTCAGCTTTCTGGTTTTGCCTTTTTTGGTCCTCGCTTTACTGCAATAGTAACAAATGGACTCATTTACCGGTCACGATTCCAGAAATCCCGAAATATATAATGCAGAACGATATATTAGCCAACTCAAAATAAATATATGTGCAAAAAGATTGCGCGAGTTTAATATACTTCACGTGAATCCTGTCAATTTGTCAATCTGATTCAAGTTTGCCAATTTATTCCCTCAGACAAGCAATGGAAGAGGAAATTGACAGCAAATGAACAAAAAAAGTCTGCCTGTAACTACTAGAAATTAAAAGGGAATAATTCCTCAGTGTATGCTTATGAATTCAAAACCCCGCTTTTATCCCAATGTCGTACCAAAATGCCAAATCAATGGAATGACGACCACTAATGAAATAACTGAGATTATGTAAATGGAAGCTATCAAGGGATGCTCATAGCTAAAAAAATATATTTGACTTTTTCAAAATGTAGCTAAAAAGAGATGGACTTACCTGAGAATAGATTCCAGACATTCACTATCTGAAACTTCTTCGATATCCTGTTCATCCCGTAACGAATTACCGCCATCTTCAGATTTGTTCCTGAATAAACATACAAAGAAAAGTTGTAGCAAGATTACTTGATCAATGTCGGCTAACTTTGAGTAGAAAGTTAATAGGTCAATGAAATTATTATAGTTAAGAATATGGAAACAAGATCAACAAGGACGCAACAAATTCATAGTTATATGGAAAAGGAAAAGAAAATTGTTAGGCACTGAATTCCACCTTGAACTAATGGAAAACACATATTTAATGAAGTCCTACAAGCATTATGTCCATACCTATTCCACAATGACAGCAGTGTTTCATCATCAGATATATGTCCTTCCGCCCCGGAAGAGTCATTTAGTTCCCCATCTCTACGATCTTTAGTTTCAAGGCCCTTTTGCTTGGGAGCAAGTAAACCAAGTTGTTTCAGTTTTCGGGTCACTTGAGCAGCAGTGAAAGAATTATCAGCACCCAATGCTTTTGCAATCATATAGCTGCATCTTCTGTGTTCTTTAAACCTGATGACAGTCAAATAGACCAGGACTTAAATCTTTCTTTCAATTTGAAGTCCAATTCTATAATATCCTCTTTTAAGTAGCAAAACCCAGAAAGTAGGATTCAAAATTTAAGCTGTAACTCTTCCATTTCCTAATTTAGAAACAGGGAGATAGATAACTCACTGCTCAAATAAATCTTTAATCATTTCTTCCTGGTCTTTGCTAAAGGCTCGCACTCTCTTCTGTTTGGTTCTGCAGAAGACAGCATAAGACAAATCAACCTGAATTAGAAAAAAATATTAATTTCTAGAATTTGGTATCATAGAAGATGCACTTCTAAACATTTGTCATCCCAAGTCTAAAATTATGCAGGGAAAAGGATATGAAACCCTGAATCCCTGAAGAATAATTAGAAATCTGCAAGACTATCAAACTCTAAAAGCAAGCAAGCAAAAAAATTCTTACAAGGATTGCTTTCGTAAAGTTTCTTCAAATTCAGCTGAGTTCTGAACATCACTTTCTTTTTGTCCATTTGAATTAGAAATAGATGAAACTTCTCTGTCAACATATTGTGTCTTTTTTCTTGACGGCCCTTTTAACCCTAGCTGCTTAAGCTTGTTAAAAACTTGTGCAGGTGAAATGTGTCCTTCAGGATCTAGGGATTCAGCTATTAAACGATTACAATTCCCATCATCCTTGTACCTGCAAATATCATAATAATTAAAATGTCATGATCAATTCTAAACGTAAGAACACAGCTAATGCAGGTGGACCATTTGCAGGATGGGATACGAAATAAGAAAAGTTAATCCACATCGGGAAGCCAAAAGGTAACCATGATTCCATGAACACAAGGATGTATTATTTAATCTGGTACTTGTGCATAAACATACTTCTCATATAGTTCTTTAATTCTTGCTTCCAACTCATCAGTTAGAACAAGTCGTTTCTTTCTTTTTGTCGCCCCCTGGATTTTATTTTCTGCAGAATTTGCTCCCCTACAATAGCCAAATACATTGCAGGGTAAGAAAATACAAAGCTTTTAACTTGAAAACAAGAGGAAAAATAAAGAACAATTACTGGTCCAAACTTTCTTTCTCGTCATCATTGCTCTTTGATGAAGTATCTTCATCCATTTCGCCAAAACTTCCTCTCATCCTGGAGAAGACATTTAATTATAACAAACATAATTGAGAACCTCCATTATCTCTACAGAAAAGTACAAAACTTGAAAATTGTCAATTTTCCATAAAGAGAGACTGCTAATCAATGACCAGAGAAAATTTAATTTAGTGGCTATAAGCACCACCAATGGAGAATCTTCAAAAAAATTTCATATAGGAATACAAAAAAGTTCACACTGTTAATTAAATGAGGGGCCATAAATGTTTCTCACCTCTGATGTGGCTCCTGAGAGATTACAACATCCGCTTCATCATCTCCTAGTGCATCTGCTAGGCTTCTAGGATACCATTCCTTTTCATGTGATGAACCAATTTCGCCATCTGCGGTAGAATTTCCCCAACTTTTGGTCTCTTTTCTCATATGGCCCAGCTCATGTAGCAAATATTCAGCATTAATATAATGGCATTCTTTCCGTGACTTCCAAAAAAGAACTTCCACAAACAGAAGGGGTTGATTCTTCATTTTTCTTAACATTCTTCTGACCAAACTTGTTAGAAACTCAGTAATGTTTGTGAATTCCTTGCATGGGCATGACTTTTGCTCATCCAGGATTTCATAGAATGTTGTGAGTAGCGATAACTGTACAAATTTGTCCAAACATGACAACAGATTAGTTATGCCAGATAACAATAAAGATGCAGCGATCTAATGAAGATTTGATTTATTTAACCTGATAGAGCATTGGAGCAAGATCAAGGTCATCAGTAATTCTACGCAGCATGCTTATGATATTGTCATTGGTACCAGGTGAATTACTCTTGTAGAACCTTAGCAGCCAGCATAGATTTCGAATGATGTTGTGGTTTGCAAAAGATGAAACAACAGTGGAAACCTTGAAGTCGACCTCACAGGTTGCAGCTACATTCTCATCATCGGAAGAACTACCAGAGCTACAAGTAAGGCCGTCATCAGCTTGTTCAATCACTCTGTTATCCATTTGATGCAGTTCCTGATCAAGATTTTCCATCTCTTGAGCAGATATCCTGGCCTCTTCAACCTGACCAGCATTTCCAATGTTTTCTTGATCGTCAGAAGTCGTGTTCTCCTGGGCCTTTGCTGATATGTTCAAATCATTTGTATCCCCGGTATTAGAAAATAGAAGCTGATCCTGTGTGGTGACATCATCTAAAGATGGGTCTTTCCCGGTTTCCTTCTTGGTAGCAAGTACTTTCTTCTTTCTAGCCCTCCTTGATTTCTTAGAGACCTTCATTTCAACCAAAGAGAAAAAGAAAAGAAAATTTTAACTTTTAACAAAGCAATACAAGAGAGAAAATCTTATAACTTGCAGAAAGCCCGAATATTACTGATAAGAAAGGTGTAAAGCGATAGGAAGAAGTTCTAACATCTAAGCAAATGTAGGCCAAAGATAACACTTTCTAGCTAAACATATGGAAGTGTCAAATACTACTATGACAATGACATGTTCCCAGAAAATGTAAAGGTAACAATGCCATCACAGGATCACAAAATATACGGCATGATGAGTTTGTGTGGCCAACATAAAAGTTTTTGAACAGGAGCTTCAAGAGAATTTTTTCATGTCAAATTAGAAGGCTTAGCTTTACATTATGTCTTTTACACTGTGCAACAAAAAACTTCCCCTTTTTGGGTATCAGAATATAAGATGCTTAAAAGCTGCATCTCCTGCAGACAAGACACTCTCTGACCAGTGGACTACTAACCCATTGCAAATTCCTTCATTAAATACCTTAGGAGAACAGATTGTCAAGAGGGTAGCACAAATGAAGAATGGTCAATTTCAATCTATTCCTTACAGCATTCATCTTACAAGATCACAACTTATTGATATCAGCTAAAGCATATATTTATCCAGCTTTACCATAACCCAGTAGAGAGCTACAGACAAAAATACATACCCTTAATGTTCCACGTTTCTGGAGATCCTCCATCAGTCTCACAATTATATGAATAATTTCCACCAAATCTACAAGATCACTGAGAAGAAATATAATGAATATGGAAAAAAGAAGTAAGATCCCAGTTCAACCTGAGATAACGACTGAATTCACTCAAATCAACAGTGTACAATGTTCATGAGATGTGAAGCCAACTTGATCGGATAACTAAGCATAAAGAAGCAGAGAGAAAAAGATGAAAATCATTTAGCTTTCAACCAAAATTGAAAATAAAGGGGACAGATAAGCAATATCATAAATTCCAACTGAATGCTTCCTTATTATAAATAGTAGAAAATAGATTCAGAAGAATATAGAAAGCAAACAATCAGTACAAGGAAATGGACGTCAGAAGCCATTAAAAAATGGATTGTAATCTGCAACCGTGCAACAAGCCAAAAAAACCCTAGTAGTTTCAGGAATATATATGACAATAATAGTTCTCTGAAGTATCCGATTCCAATGGAATTTCAGATTGCATAAATTTGCAATCCATAAAATATGTTGACAATATAGACGACAATACAATACCTTTTTGGTTGTTTATGAGTATCATATGTTTTCACTAAGCTCAAGAGAAATTGAGTCATCCCTTGATCAGTTTGATCATAGAACAACTTGTAAAGCAAGACTTGAGCTGTTTGGGGCTCCCTGGAACCTTCAGGCGATAACTTGAGCACCAAATCTAGCATGAGGATCTGAAGAAAAGAAAGGAAACAACTTATGCACGTATCAAAATGTAAAAATATGGAAAATAAAGCATTCAAAGAAGATAGAAGCATTCTATCACTACTTTTTTATCCTAAATTTCACTGCATTAACTTCAACAAGGTACAAGCTTTTAGAATTATCTGTGCCAACAGCCCGTCAAAATCATTTACTTGCTATTACTCTGTCATACTATGCCTCTTCAGTCCTCTTTGTAGGAAAAACTGCCAGGTCATATGTACTAAATAGTAATTATTCTGAAGTGGATGCAATGGCAGTCATTGTTGTTGCAACTTAAGAAAATTATAGGAGATGAAAGACTTGTCTCTCATGAGCCTTTGACATAAATAACCAAAAGCTCAAAAAGGTAGAATATCGTCAAATCAGAAAATTACACTCATTTTATAGTTAGATTAAAGACCCACAACATATGGTCCTGGAGTAGTGCTTGTCATTCTCAGCATACGCCAAAAGAAAGAATTAAGAAACTGTTATCAGCAAATGAACCATTATGACCTATAATTTGAAAATCAGCAAATAAAGACGAACTTAATACAAAGTTCAATTTTTTGTCATAATGACATTCAAAAAACTTATGTTTGTCAAATGGTCAGTGAAATCTGGCTAAGCTGCAGGTAATACACTGTATAGTGCATTTATCAAGAAATTTTTACTTTTAAGGAAACCTAGTCCTCTTATCTTGAAGTAAGATATAAAGATACTGCCTTTTTTCGTGATATTGAAAAGAAAACTCAATCATGAAATCTGCACATTTTGAAAATAGTAAAAAATCAACAGATAGATTATTCCGAGAGCACTAAGTCATAGAGTATATTTTACCATAGATTTCATAACAGAGCTTGCTGCTGAGAGAAATTTGTAATCTTTTGTCTCTTTTAAACCATCAATAGCATTCCGCCACCTAGAGATGACAAGTATAAACATTGATTCGTTCAAGGATGCTGCAATTGGTCCACACACATCACCTTTGAATAATGTGTTGTCAGCACATTCATCAATAGAGTTTTGGGAATCGTCATTCTCCTTGTTTTTCTGTTAATGGAGAGCATCAACAAATAGATGAATTATATTAGACCGAGAACAATTAAATCTGAATCAGATCTTAGTGGCACCACATGCCAAAGTCTTTGAGAAAAAAACTTCCTCAAAAAAGGAAAAGTAAGCAAACGCACTTCAAAAAAGTGGTGCATGTTGCCTAAGCATACACCAAATTGTAGAAAATATATGTAAACTATACATAAGCAACCATCTAACCTTCAGAGTCAACTGCTTGTGGTATTGGAAAGAAGTGACAAACTGGGCAGCCTTGAAGAAGACAACAATATCTCTTTTTTGTACAGCAGGATGCTCCTTTTCAATGTCTTCAGATATTGTTTGCATCAGAACTGGTTGTTTCAAGTCAAGTAAAAGAATTACAGTTAGATTCTAATATAAACTAAAAGTAGGGAACCTAAACAAGTACTTAAGACAGAACATGTACCATTGTAACCCCCCAATAAAGATTGGTTGAGAAAATCATGCAGCAAGACTAGAATATCATTCTTCATTGAAGGTAAACTCCCGTAGTCCCACACAAGCTTCTTAGTCAAACCCCTGTGAATTTTATTATCTTTGTGCAAGACATTTTGAGAGGCCGAATTAGGATTTCCTTTGTAAACTGCCTTGGAACCATCCTATATAGAATAGCGAACATCAAGATAGATTTTTATATAAATTCCCACACATGCATCACCTGTACTAAAACTCCTACCATGGTAAGACATGTGAATGTTCCGCTAAATTGTGAATGGCGTCTTGCATTCCGTTGCCTAATCAGCCTTTTTTTATCTTCTTCCTCTTCCATAATGGATTTAAGACTGTCAATAGAAGTTGTGATGCCTCCACCCTACCAAATTGAAATAAACTGCATTAAAAATTTGTACAAAGTCTATGCAGGAAACATACAAAAATATCCAAACTACTAGTATTTTAATATCAAAAACAAAATTGCCCATTGCACTCACTCTAGAGTTTTGACAGTATCATCACTCCCAGATGTTATGATTACAAATGCAAGGACGCGAAATTGTTTCTCAAAATTTTCCAGAACTAATGAGGCAGACCAGGTAAAAAAGGACAAAAGGAGAACAAACCTTGGAATCCTTGAGTTGCGCTTTGACAATCAACTCTGGCTCTTGACCCATGAAAATGTAATGGAAAGTTTCTAGCAGAAGTAAGTTATCATGACGAAGATAGCCTCGAGGATCAGAAACATGCTGAGTTATAACTATAATCAGATCCATCATATTCTCACGGAACATAAGTTCCAGAAATCTGTCTCTTAGAGACAAAAGATGAGAAGCAGATGCCCCAACTTTTTGTAGCAAGGAAATGTCTTGAATAGCTAGAATGTTACGGAACAATGTGATGACCAACTGAACCAATTTCCAATCATCCTCACTGAACAATTCACTGTGGCACGGGATGCGCATTAGTTATAGAATAATCACAACGCAATGAGCATCCACATTATAAGAGTCAATAACATGAATGTGAAATAATATAACCAATCAAAAAACAATATAACAAACAATACGTTAAAATAAGAGACAATATGGCTTTTCATGCCTTTTTTTCAGTTTCTGAGGAGAGCTTTTAGAAGATAAACATTCATACAGATCTTCCTTACCGTTCCAAATTTTCAAGCGGGTCTTCAAGTAGAGAAACAATAACCCCAACTGTGTCGCTACATGTAATTGCTGACTTCAATTCCCATAGGTATTCTGTTTGCTGAGGAATATTCTGTGATGAGGGCTCAATCGGCATTGTGAGAAACACCAACACCTTTACTGATATCAGCAAAAAAGGTAAATGCATGAGAATCACTGCCCTCATCTCAATTCAATTGTAATAGCAACTGAACTAACAAAAGCTCAAGTGACCTGCATTTAAGACCAAGCTGCGTTCAGCCTGGTAGTACTGAATAATTGGAATCAAATCCTTGGACACAATCTTCCATTTACAAACTTGCATAAACACTTCTCTAGTTTCAGGATCATCGCGTCTCAAAAATCTCAACAAATCTTTCAAATTTTCTGCAAAATAATCAGCACTAAATTAGAAATCAATTTTCAACTCAAATTCATTATAATTAACATCTCTACATTGTTCACATAATCCAAACTGCCATTTACCTAAACAGTTCTCGCTCTTGGAGTAACCGATCCGGTTTCCACCCTCAACCTCTTCGGCGATTCCGAGACCAGAACAGACAAGAGACAGATCCTCCATTTCCGCCTTCAGTAAGCAGAAGAAGCTTTAAGCAGGTATCGATCTGTGCGTTGAAGAACTGGAAAAGCTGCAGGGCTTAATCGAGCATGAGATTCAACGATACGAAAGTGAAATTATGGAAAGATAGCTTCGAGTGTCGTTAGGGCTTTTGAGGCGCGCATTGAAATTGGGAGGAAAGTTTTCCCGCGCTTTTGAGCGAGAGTTTGGGTGTGGGGTGAGGTGATTTGGTACTTCGGGTACCAGAATAAAACTGTAAATCCTTTCACGTGAGTAGGCCGGTTCATTGACTGGGTTGCCGGCCCATCGTGAGTCTGCTGTTTATAAGAGTGAACATTCGGTTTTATCAAAGCAAACCAAATCGAATTGTTTGAATTGATTTATTGACTTTTTGTTATAACTTTTGTAGGTTCCAGAATGGCTGACAAAGTACTAGAAGGATGAATAGTATTTCACAATAATTTTTCGTCTTTTTAAAAAGTTTCAATAAATTGGTGGAGTCACAGACGATTTCATTTAAGTACCAATTTCCTTAAGCTCTTATCGCTTGGGTGACAGAACTTTTTGAATACTGTTCATTTTATCAATCTCTTAGATATTAACTGCAATTATATAAAGTAAAGTGCTTGAAAAGTAAATTACAATAAAGTAAATAGAGTAGATTTAGAGAGATTGATACGCAGAAGATTTATACTGGTTCGGCCGCAACCTACTCGAGTCCCCAAGTCTAACCTGACTTGAGAGTTCCACTGTGTTTCTGTTACGGTAGAAAACAAACCCTTCCTGATACTTTTTCCAAGACGCAAGTATCACGCCCTTACAATTCTTTTGCGGGCGCAGAACTAACCAATAACATTTCCGGATGCAATTATAGAACCCAATAGTTTTTCACAAGCACAACTATCAGAACCTCTTCATTCGTTTTTTCACAGGCTGAACAACAAAACCCTGCAGTTAAGTGCTTATGACACTTGAAGAAGTTTTTCTCGATTTAACTCTCTTGAAGACTTGTGAGAAGACCAATTTGTATTTCACTTAGATTTTGCTTTGTGTCTTCTTATCTTCATCCTCCGAATATGACTCCTATTTATAGTGTTAGAAAAAGTGTTCGCTGTAATATGACTGTCAGAAAGTGTCCATTATAATATGGCCGTTGGAAAATGTTCGTTGTAATCAACCAACTCAAATCTTCAACTTGATTTATCAACCTCCCAACCGTTGTAATCAACCGACCTATTTCTTCAATTTAATTCTTCAACCGACTGGCCGTTGTGATTAACCGACCCATTTAGATATGGATTGGTGAGTTTCTTTCAACAATCGCCACTTGTCGGTATGTTCTTCATTCATTCTCCTTGATCGGTTGGTTTTGGACTTTCCGCCTGATTATTCCAACTATGCTTTGCAGTGTGCTTTTCTCTAACATGTCGAGTCTTCAATTTTTCAATTTGTAGCTTATTCAAAATATATTTTGATATAATTAATATTTTTGACTTTGTATTATTTTATCAAAATGATAATTTTTCAATCATAAAATTTTTAGTGGGACAAGGATAGCACCCTTCACCCAATAGCACACAAATGAATTACAATTTGTAATGAATATACACATTCAACTCATGCAATAAAGGGTCGTTTAAAAAACTCATAATTGTAGTTTTTCTATATAACCAAATATCAAATATAAAAAAAAGACTTTGAGATAATACTTACACTATCTAGCTTTTTCCTAAAAATCAATTAGGTTTTGAAATTCAATCCATAGAACAAAAAAGTTTTATTATTTGTTGAAGTAGTTTTCACTTAATACGTACCTTGTATACTATGCACACAAAATAAATTCAAATATTCATTAATTTGAAAAAAAATTTTATTCTGTTAGGAATTGGAAAATTTTAACCTTAATTTCATACATCTTACGCTCAACAAATCTCTTTTACAATCATATTGGACTATCAAATGCAGGGCCCGGCAGATTTTGGGCCGGGCCAGAGCGTGCAAGTCTAACCTAGCCCATTTGACAAGGCCGGCCCAGCCCATTTGAAAGCGCTCAATAGTTTCAGTTACAAATTACAATTACAAACCAAGCTCTCTCCCTCCATTGATGGCGAAGTGGCGATTTCTCCAACTTCTCTCAATCTCTATAAGGAGAAAATTTCCCCTTCTGGTGTTTCTCTTACAGCTGCCATAAACGAGGTGAGAAGCATTTTTCTTAACTTAGCTTCCAGAATTACTGTATCTTTGATTTCCGTTCTTCAAATTTCAATCTACAATGGCTCAAGCTGTGGCTATTCGATCGATTAATAGTTCGTCTCTGTGTACTGCCTCTGGATCTTTGCAAGAACGAGTCGATTAACTTTAGCCATCAAGTTTTTCTGCCAATTTTCTCACTCTCTAGGAGAGCAAGAGGAAGAAGAAGAGTCTTACTACTGTTCGCAGAAGCACTCGAATGGCGGCTGCTGAGAGATGTGTGCGTTTCGAGGCTCAAGTTATCCCTGTTTCTCCCGAATGTAATTCTCTTCATCGACAATGCTTTGGTTTTTCTTTTCTTGAAAATGCATATCTGCTAAACTATTTTAGATCTCAATGGCTTTTGATCAGTCATTTTGTAGCTGAAAAGGTAGTTCAATCAGCTCAATTTTGACAAAATGCTGCCAATGATGTGATTATTTAGTTCTTCCTGCTGTTTGTTTGTCACCTTACCAAGCTGGACGTGATTTCCGTTACTGCTTACCATTAGTGTGTATTTGATAATTTACTTGACGTTTGTAGCTCGTGCCGCCTTAGCTCAATTTATGATCGTGTTTGGTTTGTCTGTCAAAATTATTGTGTCAATGTGACACAAATTATCTGAGATTTGAGGGTTTTTTTTAGCATTTCCTTCTCCTGCTGATTATGCAAGTTTGGGAATTATAGCCTGTGTTACTGTCTCACTATCAGCCTGGTGGCACTATATTTGCATTCACCGAGTGAGTTATTAGATTCTTCAAATTGGTTATTTACTCTGGCCTTTGTTTTCAGAAATTAGTGTGAATTCCTAGTCTCTAAATTGTAAGGTTGTTTAGTTTCTTTGATTATTTTCTGAGGTAAGGGATGACACTGAATAATGGATCATAGCATTAGTCTTTTTAAGGTCTAGACTTGTATTCTCATTTGTCCTGGTCTAGTGACTTGATAACAATCTTATTACTTGACTTCTGATGGTTCAACGCCTTCAAATGGCATTTTGAGATTCTTTCTCTCAAGGCTGCATAGATTAGTCATTAACGAGAATTCTTGGTACAACCTCTTAAAACTGATAGAAAAAAAGAAGAGTGCTATCCAAGCTGCTCAATTGTTGAGAATTCATGTGAAAGAAGTACTCCATGGTTCAGTTTGAGAAGTATTAGTGACTTTCATGGCCTTGCAGGAAGAGAGTACAACAAAGATTGGCTTTGTACCAAGGGGCAAGGAGTATGTCCCATATACATGTAGTTTACAAATGATGCTGAAGAAACCTTCAGGAATGACTTATCACTGTTAAAGGTATCATTTTATTTCCATGTTCCATTAAAAATTGCTAGTCAGCTGATGAATTTCGAATCCGTTGTCTTTTGAGGTTTTTATTTACTAATGTTCTACAATTATGAACAAAATCATTTAGAGTTAATTTTGTATTGTTGTGTGTTCTTGTTGCAGAATCAAGGAATGGTGAAGGAAGGAGAAGAAACTTCCCTTCTTCAGAGTGGCAGACAACCGATCTTGCGGTTCCAATCTACCCACAATACTAAGGTATCTAAGATCTTTTATCCTTGTGATTTCCATAGGTTTTTGTAACTGCATAAATTCTTAAAGTTCTCTTTGCTTCCTCTTCTTTCCATGTTTTGTATCATGCTTTTTAAATTATGCGGAAACTTTCTACGAAACAGATATTATAGGTTAGTTTTGATTGCTAAAAATTAGCCTCCATTGAAATGTTCTTTAACAAATACAGAAAGTGAACACAAAAGATATGGATACACATTTTATATTTGTCAACCAAAGCGTAGTCAATGACAATTGCTTCCACACAAATGATTCAAACTTTCAAACTCTTGTAGTTTTCAGAATGGCTGAACTATAGCCGTTCTGATCGTCCCAGTACTTGGACCAAAGCATAATCCCTCCGTACTTAGCCGATCTCTTTATCACCGGAAGAATCTGAGAAGTCAGAACCTCCGGCGGAATATACCCACTTCCAGCGGCCTTAGGAGCCGCTGGCAAACCCATGAATATTTTTTCGGCATTGACCAATGTGGTCCACCGGTTCCACGAGTTAATGATGTTACCGGTGTTACCCGAACTATACTGACAAGGAGGGTTATTGTAGAATTGAACCCACACATAGTCAAAAATACCAGTATTAAGAGCATCTCCTAAATTAGCATCGGGAAACGGGCATTGAGGGGCTGCTGTTAAGTACACCTTCCTGCCTTGCTTGCTGTATTCTGACAAATACCGAGCAAGGTCCGGCCAGTAGGGGCCCGCACCTTGCTCGATATCAAAATCTACACCCTCCAAAACAGCATCTCCCAAGGGGCGGGAATTCGATTTCCCACCCAGAAAATTGTTCCACAAATAGTCGGCCACATTTTTGGCATCGGCTCTAGAGGCGAGGCTATAGCTGCCAATGCCACCCCCGAGAGACAACATGACCTTGATCCCCCGACTCTGGCAACTCCTGATGCCAGTGCTGGTGCCAGAGCAACCACCGTTGGCTGGATTACAGTGGCCGGCGAGGTTGATTTCGGGAGTTTGGCCATTGCCAAATTTGTTTAGAAACGCTATGTTGACATATGCGTATTTGCCCGTGGCACAGGTGGCCTCGAGTGTTCCCTCATTGCCGTTTTGGCCCCAGTAAATGGCTATTCCCCCGGCTCGGGATGGCCTTGCTAGGGAAATGAGGGAGATTGAGAGGAGAAAGATGGATTGGAGTTGGAAATTGATAGACATTTTTGCTATTTTGATTTGCAATTTGCAATTAGAAAGGCCTTTATATAGAGAATAATGTGATTGAGAAAACTTCAATACTTTTTGAAATAAATTGTTAGTGGGAGAAAATTGTAATGCACCATTAATTAGTCCTGCAGGACCAACTAGTACATTTATTAATTGCAAGTTGCTATTGGAAGACTAGTTCTTTCGATAGTAACTTTCCTTCGTTCTAGTAGTATTTAGGTCTTTTATTTGCTCAAAATAATTCCATCCGCTTGTAATTTAAAGACTCAAAACTGAAATCTCCCAATATCTACTATAATGTATATAGGTTTACAAACCGAGTTGGATTACATATCAAATACATCTGGACCCAATTATTTTTTATTAAATCATAAGGTGACATGTGTAATTCCAAAGTTTAAAAACACTTTTTAGAGGTCAGAGGTTATTAGGAACAAGTTCATGAGGACGAGATGAACTTTTTAAAATTCAGGGGCAAGAGACTATTAGGGATAAGTTAGCATTTGGCCAATTACATATAATATATGAAACCTTTTCTATGTCTAATATTACATTTAACCAGTTAGAGTGTCTATCTTCAATATAAGCCTTCCTTTTTAAATAGAAAAATGGAGTTAAATCGAGTGCGTTTTGTTGGTAAAAAAGCATTGAAGCGAAGAATAGAGTTGGGCAACTGAATATTTTGCTTTAATATCTAGAAGATATGGTGTTGGAAAGTTCGGTGCTGTCATTCAAAAGATAAGGCATATGTTATTATATATACATTAATTTGTCAACTGAAAAGGGTGAGTCAATATCCATTAGGGTATGGATATTATTGAATGAGCAAATAGACGACTTATGATTCGGTAGCAGAGTAGACCAATACTGGCTTGGTTTATTGGGCTTATTACGGACCAAAGTTCGGAATATGTTTTTATAGTCTAATGTAATAAGTATTTACACGAAAAAGTTGAAAAGAGGAAAAGAAATGGTAAAGATATTTGCTATGCTGTAAAACGAGTAGAAAGTAGAGAAAACACTAAAATTGGAGTAACATATCTTCATTTGGCTTCATATTGCTAAATAAACGAACTTTGTTGTGATGTATAGATATGGATTTTTTGTAAGGGTGCCTCAAAAGGCATCTCACTGACAACTAATGTTACCTAAATTTTAGAATTCTTACTATTTCTTTTAATTTGAGGAAATCAACTCATCTAAAGTGTTATATTGGCCTCTTTGATTTGGATAAATCAAATCATATCATCACTTTCATCCTACATGGTAAGGATTGTCGAGAGAGTCTCGTCAAACCTATGATCTGCAAACACTAAGGAGGACACTGAGGAGTTAGTCAAAGCCCCTCCGATGTCTAAGTCAGTATAGATCTTAGTGAGAGAAAGTAGAGAGAAGGTAGAAGAAAGTAGAGAGATCAGAACCTGTTGAAGTGGAGGTGAGGGGCGCTATTTATAGGCATTCTGATGTTGGGTCGTGATAGCTTCTCGGGCTGTTTATAGTGTCACGGGCTCGGGTCTT
Source organism: Euphorbia celastroides (assembly GCA_948291685.1). Classification (NCBI taxonomy): domain Eukaryota; kingdom Viridiplantae; phylum Streptophyta; class Magnoliopsida; order Malpighiales; family Euphorbiaceae; genus Euphorbia; species Euphorbia celastroides. The sequence continues at coordinate 9,088 of CAOJBJ012274291.1, read as the reverse complement.
ACATTCTTGGACTACCATTAGGGTTGCTAGAACTTATGAGAGAAGAACTAAATTGAACCAAACTTGTAGTTATGGCTATACTGAAACAAATCAAATAATTATTTCGAGGGTGCTTGTCGCGAATTTGGTGCCATAAGCAAGTTGTTCGAACGTGAATATATGGATAAGTGGTGTCAAGTTTAGATGACACGTATATATTTGATTTTTCAGTAGAATTGAATCGGATGACGACTAATTCATTTAGCATTGGAATTAGGTTCGATACTATTATGATTTTTGTTCATTATCAAGCCCGTCCCATTGATTCGTCAAAAAAATTTTCTAGTCTAATCTTTTACTAAGTAAATCGTCCGTTGTTTCGATGGTCCAAAGATTCTCCATTCTTTGGCTTTGAATTATAATGGACTAAAGCAAAATGACTCATTAAACTATCTGAACTTCTTTTATTGTGAAGTCATGGATAGTTGTTGCATCTTCACTTCTGAGTCAATTGGAAACAGCCTCTCTGCTAGCTCAGGGGTAAGGCTGCGTACACCTGACCCCCCAGACCCCGCTTGCGCGGGAGTCTTGTTAGATATTGGGGTAATGTTGTGTGTAATCTTTTACTAAGTAAATAAAAAATTGAAAATTCTTTAGAAATATGTCTAACTTTTACAAATAGTCAAATTGGTTAATGCATAGTTAAAAATTTAGAATATTAAATATAAAAATATATAAAAGCTATAAGATATGATATAAAAATAAATAAATATAACTTTCATTAGAAAGGTTGGATAGGAGCCAATCTTGAGTATTTATGTTCAAGTCAAGCCCGACACATAGAGTTTCGGATTTTTGTGGTTTAAAAGTTGTTGAGCTTGAGCATTGTAATAAAAGGAGAATCCAAGTCTATCCCATTTGAGCGGGCTAAAAGTGGTAGTAGGATTTTGGAAGTAATTGAAGCCGCTCACCACCTTCAGACAACCAGTTATCCTACATTTAATGGGATCGTACCTACTGAGCTGTAAAGCTGAAATTGACCCTTTAAGTTGATGGACCTAATTAATGCAACGAGTGAAAGTAAACTTGACGATGACAAGTCTTTGAAGTGAACGGACTTTGGAATTAATGAAGCAGTGTTTGGCGATGAGGACAGTTTCAAGAGGCAAGATGGAGGAATGGGCAAAGGTGACACCTCAATAATACGCTGCAACGGCACCCGAAGTTGTGCAACACCACGCCAAACATAAATTTCCAGCGATGCATCTCCATTATTTGGTTGAGAGTTCGCCACTTTGCCTTATTTGGCTAAAAAACTTATTGCTACATTTGTGTATGTTTGTAGACAGTGAACTTACGAATTTTATACAGATAGTCAGTCGGGTGTGCGATATATATTATTGTCAATGAATGACTCATGTTTTACTAAGGATCTGTTTGGGATTGTTTTCCCTTACTGCTTTCCCTGAAAGCTTTATTTTGAAGCTTTCTTTAAAAGTAGCAGATTATAGTTTTGGGAAAGTTGTTTTGATAGTTCTCAATTTTTTGATATAAATGATCAAAATGCAATGTCAAAATCCAAAAAATGATGTTATATAAAAAGTTTGTAAGATCAACTTTTAAGGACAATAACTTTAATAGCAATGTTTAACAGACCCTAACTATAATTTTTTTAGATGTTACTATTCAAGAGCAAGATATTGCAAGCACACGGCTATCTATACAATTTTCCGTAGATTTACTTGGTACAGGAGCTCGTATTTTACAGGTGCTTTATATGATACAGAAAAATATTTTTAAAAAAAAAATTGTTTGCTTACTATTTACAACTAATTAGAAAACAACTTAATTGTTTTGATCGAAAACCCACTACTAATAACTGTAAATAGTAACTATGGCAACTAATTTTAAATAACATTTATATGAAATAACCATGTACATTAAGAGTATTACAACAAAAATTCGAGACTAACAAGAATCAGCTCATGGGAATATAAAAGAAAGATGATTTTTGAATAAAATGGAGATATGTGAACTTTTGTAAGCATGGCGCCCCAACTAGGAATCAAACTATAATAGCACTCAATTGGTAAAGTTATTGATATATGTACGATCGATTTAATTGGATTTATTCTTTGGCTTTTCCTGACGGATAAATACTTACAAAATGAACTTCAATGTAAAAAGTTGTTTATATCTATAAATTTACGGTGTGGATAGTTTTTTCTGTTATTTAGCAATTTATTTTGTTGTATTTTTTTTAACAATTTTATTTTGTTATATATATTTGAAACTGGTCACGGGATCATTCTGTAATGGCATTTTTTAGCCGACCTCATCTAGCATGGAATTAAAGCTTGGTTAGTTGGTATATATATTTGGAATTGATATTTTCTGAAATTTTCCAATATTAATAAGTTATATAGAAACCAATTGGTTTTTAGTCAAGTGGTACACTTTCTAATGTGTTGGTGAGAAGTCTTGGGTTCAAAACTCAACATTTTCAAAGATTTGTTGATTATTAAAAAAAATATCACTTTTTTAATCTAACTATACCAAAAATATAGACAGACAATAACTTTGATATATTTGTCATGCATGTAGTTTACCGCAATTAGAATTATGTAAAAATGGGCAATTTACGTGATTAAAAAAAAATTCGTTGCTTTTTCTAGTTCAAAATTCTTCTAAATTAAAAAAATTACGTTTTGAAATAACCATTACTGATCACTCTCCTTCACCCAGACTATGACCATCTTTCTAGATTTTTAATTTTTGTGGCTTACTGTACCAATCAATGTTATTGAAACCGGAACGGACCGGCCGGTTCAACCGGTTAAACTGTAAACTGGAAACCGGCATTAAGTCCGGTCCGGTTGTTAAAAAGAAGCGGTTTAAAAAATCGGATTAAACCATTATGAACCGGTAAAAATCAGTGAATCAGACCGAACCGGTTTGAACTAAAATCTATCCAATTTTTTACTTTTATAATAATTAATTTACATTTAAAATTTTTTGACTTTCTATATGATTAATATGGTAAATTCAATTCACTTAAATTATCATTATTACACCAAAAACTTTATGGAAATAAAAAATCATCATTAATGAATATTTATTTGTTTCATTTATTTCAATAGATATTTATTACTTTTAACATATTATCATGTCATATATCTTTTATTTATAGATTTGATTGTTATTCAAAATTAAAAAGTAATAAAATTTAGTATCAACAATTAGTATTGTTATTTTCTACCATAAAGATTATATATGGTTGTAAATATACAATAATGTTGTTAAGATATTCATTTATTTTATATATTTAAATATTTTGTTTGATAATTTTATATTTTATATGTTTAGAAAGTAGAAATCGGTCAACCACAGTTCAAACCGGTTGAACCGTTAAAACCGGGAACCAGCAGCTGCATTGGTTCGGTAACCGGTCCGATTTTAATAACATTGGTACCAATCTATTTTTTACATGCCGCTTACCAATAATTATTTTATAGTTAAAACTAAATCCATACTGATGCAGTATTTTCAAAAAAAGATTGACCATTTCAAAATCTATTAGAAGCCGGTAAAATTAGAAGAGCTCAAAATAAAATCATTTATCATTAATTCTAAAATATATATATTACATTTATAATGGATTAGAACTTCAAAAAAGATTTCTAACTTATCTCTAAAAGATGTTCAATATTTATTCAAACTGCCCTATATGTTTTAGATATCTATTAGAATATAAAACTAAAAATACCAAAAACATTTTTGTAGCTGTTTAACACATTTTAACATATGTCAATAGATAATTCTTCTTTTACAAATTGTCAAATTGTCATAAATCTATTTGATATCTTTTAAAACTCATTGAAATTACAAGAACTTGGAATAAAAATTCAGAACAACAAAATGTTTCTAAAAAATTTCTACCATACATCCAACAATGGCTAATACATATTTAACAATTATCCAATAGTTTATTGTTTCAAAATTGTTGTAAAGCTTTTTGCCTAGTGGTTAATAATTTGTGAGGTCACCAGTTCGAGTCCATATCCGAGCAGAGGTAGAATTAGGTTTTTGTTTGTCAAAGGTGAGCAAATTTGGTTTAACCGGACTGAACCGAACCGAATGCTTTAAACAAATGACCAAATTTGATTATGATTTTAAGAATTACCAAATTTTTATTGGTAATTTATTATAAAAATTGACTTCAATTAGATTTAATTCGATAAACTTAAAATATAAATTTGATAAATTGATTTAACCGATTCGGTTCAATTAGATTTGAATATAGTGAATGCTCACCCTCTATTTGTTAGTGTTCTAAGCTTAACAACGCAATCTTTTATTAAAAAAGGGATAATTGTTCCTGAACTACTAGAAATATTAGCTTTTATATAAGAAAGTCAGTAATACTTAAGTATATGGAATCAAAATACTCCAACAACTTTGCAATACATCAGTTACAAAAGATGTCTAATAGATTTTTAACAGATTAACACATCAAAACCATTCTTAAGTTGACACCTTTTGTCATTTGTCACCCCTAATTTTTAAATGTTTCACTTTGCCCCCTTAAGTTGGCAAAAACGTGTTAATTTACCCTCTTATTGTCATGTGTCATCTCCTGGTTGGTTTGACTTTTCAAATATTTCATTTTTATGATTTTTTTTTCTCTAATTAGGAGATTACATGTGGCAATGAGGAGATAAATTGACATGTTTTTGCCAACTTGAGGGAGCAAAGTGAAACGTTTGAAAATTGAGGATGGAAAATGACAAAAGCTGCCAACTTAACGAAGATTTTGATACGTTAATCCAATTTTTAACATCCAACATATATTATTTTTTGAACTGTTAGAAATTTGCTAGATATCGATTAAATATCATTGAAAGGTTAGTAAAACTTCAAGAAATATTAATAGAAGTATAAAGGGAAAATTTCAAAAACATACCCTGTGCTTTCGCATTTTTTCAAAAACATGTCTGTGGTTTATTTTTTTTTTCAAAAACATACCTTATGGTTTCAGAATTTTACAATAAAGGGCTAACCATAAGGTATGTTTTTGAAAAATTACAATTTTAATAATGTTACACAAGTTATTTAAATAAATTCAACATTCATATATTCTAGTTAAATTATTTTTGAATTATTTAGTTAAATTATTAGAAATGTGTCATTTTATTATGATTTTTAAGTTAGGATCCATTTTTAATTAAAATAAATATTTATACTTCTCAAAAAAATCTCAAATTCATCATTAATGTGTATTTTGTTTTTATAAAGAAACATGCATAATTTTACTTCAAAATAGAGAAGATTACCTTTTCAGAAATATGTTTTTGCAAAGTTCTGAAATGACAAGGCATGTTTTTGCAAAATTCTGAAATCACAAGACATGTTTTTGTTAAAAAAAAAATAAAACACATGCATATTTTTTTAAAAATGCGAAACCACATTAAATTTTCCCAAGTATAAAACACACTAGAAACTTTTCTTAAAGATAAAAATCTTGGCATGGGCGGGAAAGGCCTAGTCCGGCCTAGTCAAGAAATATATAACCCAAATCTCAGTCAACTTATATAAAATAATATTTAGGCCTGGACCTAACAGGCCTGTTCAGAATAGAAAACCCAAATCTAGGTTCAAGACTCAAATTGGATTTCAACCTCTTAATAGAGTTTTGTTCATTATATATATAGAGAGAGAGAGAGAGAGAATGAACAAAACTCTATTGAGAGGTTGAAATCCAATTTGAGTCTTGAATAAAACATTTTTGGATAGTGAATTTTTGAGCCCTACACAAACAACACTATCAGAGCAGACAATAAAAAGCATTAGAACAAACTAATGGCTCAAATTCTACGCAACTTCCTAAAGCACATCATAAATTCATAATTACAATAGCCACTTCTCCAAATTTCAATGTTAATCCCCCAAACTATATATTTGCATAATATTCGATATGATTTTGGCTAAAATGTCTACTCAATATTTTCTGGAGTTGGGAAAGTAAAAGCAAAGACCATCTTGTAGTTCAAGTACATAACGAATTTCTACAAGTAAAACCAGTGAGAATTGATGCCCGAAATTATTCAGGCTAGAACAAACAATCAAATATACAGTTTCTACCTAAACATGCCTCAACTCGGTATTTTGTAGTTTAACAAACAATACAAGAAGGCGAAAAAGATCGTTAGACATTAATATCGGTACGTTTAGATCTGGCAGAAGTGTTTGTTTCTTGAGAATCATTCAACAGAAATCTCGGGAAGCTATAATTCTCGGTCACTGATACTGGCTGCTGAGGATATAGCGTGGGAGGTGGCGTTAGATTTCGTTGTGCTGGGAGCGGAGGGAGCATGTTGTACTTGTGAGGGTCGCCCGCTACCCTGCAATTCATTTTAAAACCCGAGTTAGATTTTAGTTTTTTTGTTTTTTATTTAAAAAAAAAAAAGCATTTTGACAGTTCTCAATTTATTAGTATAAAGGATCAAAGTGTATTGTCAAAAGCCAAAATATGTTGTGAGGCAAACTTTCGGGGACAGCAACTATGACAGCAATACCAGACCGACCATTAATGATGCATAAAATGTAGCAGAATCTGTCGAGAAAAAAGCTTAAAGTAAAAAATTCACTGAAAATATCAGATATGATTCTGCAAACAAAGAACTATAACAATCATCACAAGAGAGATGCTGCAGGACGGAATGTAAAGGTACTTGACAAGAATCCAAAAGATATGCTATTCTCTATTCTCGCACCATAACTTGCCTACGTGTTAAGATCATAACCTGTAATTCTGGCATTTTGTTATTGGGATTACAGGATTTATTACTTCGCGTGGCCTGTTGACAAAAAAGATAAAGAGATACTTAGGAGCAGTTTGGGATTGCTTTCCTAGTCTGTTGTCCCGAGAGCTTCATTTTCAAGCTTTATCTAGAAGCAACATACTTTGGTTTTGGGAAAACAATATCAAGCAGTTCCTAGTCAATTAGTATTAAGGGGCAAAATGTGTGTCCTAGAAACATAATCCATTGTTGTAGGAAAACTTTGTGCAGAACTTTTTGGAGACATGCCCTTAATAATCAAATTTAAAATTCGGTTACTCACATGGGATTCTCAAAATCCTAGTCACCATAATTAGATCGAAGAAATTGAAAAAAGAACAATGGCATGATTTTGCAAAGCATACATACCATGTACTCTTGTAGAACTGATCATCATCACTTGAATTCTCATCTAAGCGCTGCACAGATCTATGAATTGGGGAAACAGACCACGAATTAGAACTTGAGGTCGCCATTTCTTCTGAAAAATATCTTCTCCTGATTAACTGAAGCAAAGCAGTTCACTCTAAGTCAGAAAATACTTGGTAAGACTTGTATGAAAAGAAACGACATTATTAAATGTCGACGCCTACCATGCGAAAAAACTTTATCAGAGCTTCCTTGTCATATCTTGCTCCTTTTGCAGCCTGTCCATATTTCAACGATCATTTTGCTGGTTCAAACAAGTCGTAATTTCTTTTATTTTCAATTTTTTATTTGTACAGTAAAAATATAATGCTATACTTGTTACTTCAAACGGCATTATCCAGATTTGTTATAAACAATGCCTCTGGTTATAGTCAAATTGCTGCCAAGATATTCTCAAGTACGTTTACCGCTCCTAGGTCAAACAATAACAAAGCTAGGGAAATCATGCGACTATGAAAACGGATCTTTATGATTTACTTAATATATACATGACAATGGTTACATAACTTCCAAATGAAAACCAGATTATATTAGTACTTTTTAAAGCATTGCCATTGCATTTAAACAACATTATGAATAGATTTAGAAGTGTAGCTTTCTCAACTTGCAAGAAATTGAGATCCTAAATTGTGCTTACACCAGAGTAAGATTTATTACTCGTTCTTCAGAAACCTAAAACAGGCACAGCCCATGAGCAATTAGATAAATTACAAGTTTAACACATCAATTGCGTGCAAATTTTCCAAAACCATATTGCAAAGAGAAGAGGCAAAAATTTACAGTAACGACTAATGAAGAATGCACAAAAGATTGTTCAGAAAAGGTTCTGTAAAAAATTTACATTCTTGCAACACATCAACACATGCAGACATACATACTCAAGGAGCAAGAGAAAATGGCATTATAACAGTTTTAAAACACTTTATGGCAAAAATATATGGGAACAACTGCAAAAATCAGTCAGCTTTGTTTGCACAACCCTTCATTTTATTATAAGACCGTGATGTTTACTTGTATCTTAGATATAGCAGTATGAGTTAGAGGGTTGGCTATAAAGTTGAAGCATGCTGAAGTGGTAGAAAATTGCAAGCACCACATATAGCCATAAAAGAGTGAAATCAAAAAGAAGGATCAACATTGCATACACAAGCATCAAAGAAGAACAACTTGACCTCAATGACCAAAAGTAAAAAATTTCACTTCTTTCATGAAATCGAGTTGGGCTGATAATGAGAATTGAGTATATATAAATATCTAGACATAAAGATAGGTAACGTAGAAATTAAATTTGCTTCATATTATCCAGATATTAACACACAAACAATAATATTCTGAAACAGTAATTATATAACAAATATTAGAAACGACAGCAAGCCAGCAAATGACAACACAAATGGAAAAATAAAGTTGAAACACTTACTGCAATAAGGCCTCCACTTCCAGGAAAGCTCTCAGTCAGCGGAAGTTCCTCACTAGGTGGAAGGAAACCCTGCCTTTCGACCCATTGACGAGCTACATCAACAAGATTTCCACTGCTTCCCCTTGTACCTTCTTTTGCAGCAATGTCGGCTTTGTTTCCAATAACAATATACGGGACAGGAATACCACCAGGACCAGAAGAACCAAGAGGTGCGGAAAATGTCCCAGTTGCAGCAATCTCTGATGCCCATTTCAGCAAACTTGTTTTTGTCCTTCTCTGCGATAGATCGTGAACAAAAATGACTCCTAGAAAGAGGTCAGATGGAACTGTAAGTAATAGGCTCAGTTGGCAATTCTAGCAAGTTACAAATCGCAAGAGGAGAGAAGCTCAAGAATAGTTCATAAATAACAGGATAATAAAG
>CAOJBJ012273975.1:0-12214 GCA_948291685.1 Euphorbia celastroides | reverse complement strand
TGTGTAGTGTGAGGTGTTTGTGTAATGAAATCATCCGCTTAGGTGGTGTCGTTTGTTGATTCCTAAATTGATAGCCTAGCAAGTGCACTAGGTTTGAGGTAGTAAGGCAAGCACAAGGTCGTATCTCACGAGGAGCGGATTGTGGAAAGGATGTAAATTCAACAAGTAAACTAGTGGTACAAGATTTTTTTATATAAAAAGGTTGTGGAGAGTATATTTAATCCAAAATGCATAAATGTAAATGAAACAAAAACAGATTGCGATGGCAATAACAGGGGCCACAGCCTGCGGTCTGGGTACTGTAAGTCTTTCTTTCACAAGCCGCGAGTTAACTTGATTAAGCACAATGGTCTACTTATGCTACTAAAACATGTTGATCCCTTGATCCGTTCACAACAACTTAAGCAACTTATAAGCTTTACTTGGTCCGTTTCCACTTACATATTACTTAAGTTTAGGCTCTTTTAGCTTAAATTGTTAAGTCTATCACATTACACGTTCAACTTGGTTCATCTCATGAATAATGTGTTTTTGGTTAATTTTTTCCACCTCTAGACGCAACACGGTCTTTTATAATCTAGAGACTAGAGATAAACTTGGCGTTCATTTATCTAGCATAAAGATCTTAACCAAAAACCCATAAAAGATGCAACATTCAACTCAAAGGCACAGGAGAAGAATACTTACAGCACCTGCTTCGCAGGCTGCGGCTTAAAGGAACTACTCACACTTCATAGGAAAAATACTTCAACTTCATAAATGAGAGCACTTAGTTACAAAGGAGAGGACCTTCTCACCCCCCCAAATGGGGATGATAATGAATATCCCCAAAACTACATAACTAACATACTTAAATAGCTAAGAGAGAGAGAGAGAGAGTCAATGATTTTTCCAACAAGCCAACAAAATATCTCTCTAAAAACAAAATAGAAAATTAATATAATAATACTTGGCTAAGGGTAAAGACTCATGTAGAGAGATTTAGTCCAAATAATAATAAAAAAGTACTAAAAGTTAACTTTTTTATCAACAAAAGTATACCTAACACCATTCTTCCCCATTCCTTAGGGTGATGGTTGTCAATTCCATAAGTCAAGCTGCCACTTTTGCACTTTTTCAGCTCCTCTTTTTCACTGCCCTCTCATTTCCCGTCAAAGCTCCAAGTTTTAGGTTGCGATCCAGCTTGCTACCTCCTTCATCTCGCAGCCTGCATTCTCATAAATTTTCGTCAATATTTGCTTATTTTATCATAGTTTCAGTTCAATTAATTCATTAAATGATTATAGTAAATTACACCCTATCACATATAATGATATATAATATCATTTTGTAAACCTATAATAATATATAATTCCCTTTTGTAAATCTATAATAATCTATAATGTCCTTTTGTAAAACGATAATTATCTATAATGTCATTTTGTATATCTATAATGATTTATAATATCATTTTGTATATCTATAATGATCTATAATGTCATTTTGGAAACCTATAATAATTTATAATGGTTTATAATTCCATTTTATAAATCTATAATGATCTATAATGTCATAGATATATAAAATCTAAAATATTATAAATCATTATAGAAAAAATTACAACATTATAGATCACTATAGGAACTTTCTATAGCATTATATATAGATCATTATATAAAAAATCTATTACATTATAGATCATTATGAAAAAATTTACTTCATTATATATCATTATAGAAAAATCTATAATCTTATAGATCATTATATATAAATCAATAATTCGATTTTTTTCTATCAAAAGTATATAATCATGGATCTTGTTTTAAAGATAAAAATAAAAAGAACAAAATATTCTATAGAACCGAGTCCAAAAAATCAACGGTTTGAAATATATGAAGGTTTTAAGTTTCAAAAATCAAAATTAATGAACAGAGAGAAGGCTGATAGTGACATCTCATGGAGAAGGCGCATGGGAAGGAGTGGAGAGCACAAAAGGATAAAAAAAGGTAAAACCATAAATAAGTAGTTAAAGGTAAGATATTTAAAAATAAGTAAGAGTTTTATGTAAAATTAACAATATTTTGAAATTAAGAGTGTACGAGTAAAATTTGCCAATTGTAATTGTGATTTGGGTCAAAAGAGAATACAAATATTAATATTGCGAGAACCTAGTAAATAAAGAAAAACAAAGCTTAGCTAATAGTTGGCAGAATGTATTCTTTTCATTCTTTCATAACGAATGCGAATCTTTACACCTGTAGAAGTTGCAGCATACAAATGTTTTTCCACCTTAAATGCGACAGTTGACACTCTGGAAATTTTATTCTCATCTTTTCCACTATGCTTTCTGTATAAGTTTACTTGTTTTATGGTTTTTGCATTGTCCTATTGTCTAGTTTAATGGTTGTCCCAATTTCTGGATCAAGCATAAAGCTTCCATATCACACCTCTATAATTAACCTACTTCTCATAATTTATATGTTACTTATTCCTTTTTATGTTACAAATTATTGACTACAGCCTTTTGGGGAATAAATATTGATAGTGTGGCACTATAATGCAACGTTTGAAACAAATTTATCTATCGTATATCTTTACTATTTTGATAAAATTTTATTTTCATCAATATACTAAATCTGAATAATAAAACTATCGCAAACATATTTTTATGAAAGATTACAAGCAAAAACCATATTATATCAATTTTGTACCAGATTTATATAAGGTATAAAGAAATAAACCCGTAAGCATGCATTTTAAAAACTCAAACAAAAAACCTTGTATACTAGCATTATACAAGATCTATACTAGATGTGGAAATAAACCTAGCTAGATATAAACATGCATCTTACGAAAGAAATAAAATATTAACGACTGTATACCAGTATTACACCAATAATATACTGGGTGTGAGAAAAGAAGTCGATAAACATGTATTTTGTGAAAGAAATTGAACAAAAACCACTTCATACCAACATTATACTAGATGTGAGAAATAAAACTAATTATAAACTTGAATTTTATGAAAAAAAATCAAACAATACCACTTTATGCAAGCATGATATCAAATGTGAAGAAATAAACCCATAAGCATGTATTTTATGAAAAAAATAAAACAAAAGGTATTGTATACTAGCATTATAAAAGATTTATAATGGATGTCGAAAATAAAACTAGATATTGACATGTATCTTATGAAAAAAATTAAATATTAACGACTTTATACTAGTATTACACCAATAACATACTAGGTGTGAGGAATCAAGCCCATAATTATGTATTTTGTGAAAGAAATCAAACAAGAACCACTTCATACTAACATTGTATTAGATGTGGAAAATAAAATTAATTATAAACGTGTATTTTATGAAAGAAATCAAACAAAAACCACTTTATACATACATGATATCAAATGTGAAGAAATAATCCCATAAACATATATTTTATAAAAAAAATCAAAAATAAAAACTTTTATATTATCATTATACCCGATTTTATACCCTATGCAAAAAATAAAACAATCATGTATTTTATAAAAAAATCAAAAATAAAAACTTTTATATTATCATTATACCATATTTATCTCTGATGTAAAATAAAACAACTATAAGCGCGCGTACATATATATACTATACTATGAAAGAAATCACACAAAAATCATTCTATACTGGCATTATGCTAAATGCGAATAGTTTTGAAAGTATTTTGTAGAAAAAAAAATATAAATATATGTATTAAGAATAACAAAATCTAAAGTGGCTTGTTGAAAAAATAAACGGGTTGAGAAGAACATAAACATGTTATTGATGTTTGCTAAATAGACAACACCGTGTTATTGAATCCTTAATCTGTTATATTTATTTGCTCTACCCAAAAACATAATATTCTATCAAATATGTGTGTATAATGTTTGACTAATAGACATATACACGACAAAATACAAACAAACTTGCTTTTATAGCAAGACAGACATGTTCTTAGACAAGATTTATCACGAAAACTAAATATAAATCCCGCAACCTATATTTACTTAACCTTCAATTAACGAATTCCACAATCATATAAGATCCGCTTACACCATAACATCAACCGGCACTGCAGATCTGGAACTCTCTTTCTCAACGAAGATAAATCTGGGGTGTCTATAAACATATTTGAATTTAAGAGTTAAAAGGAAATCTAATACGTCTTTAACAAAATTTAGTAAATGTGTTGCATATGTAGATTGTATCACCAAGATAATTCCAGTAGATCTTCTATACATGTTTGTTAAAATGTCTTACATGTCAATAAATTGTCTGTCAAAACACATGCATATATAATGGTTACAGTTTCTCTGATGGATAACTAATTTAAATCCAGTAGATGTGTTCCATAAGATAACTATATATATTGCACTCATTTAATAGAAAAACATTGGATACGTCATAGACATCTATCAAATGTCTAATATTGAATATTCAATAGATCTTATGCACATCTGATAGGTGTCTAATATATCTCCAACAGATTTCAACATGAAAAGCTGATTGTTGAAAAATATTTAAAAAAGTTAATCAATATAAATTTAGTTATGAAGAGAAAAGAAATGAACAAAAAAGTTAAATCATGGGTAGGAGAAAATCTATTTGTTTGTGAGATAAATGCAAATTTACAAGAATAAATGAAATTTAGAATTGCAGAAAATAAATTATATCAGTGAATCCAATATCCGAGTCTTCTTGATCACTGCAAGACAAAGAACCCGTCACATGGACCGACCGCTGCTCCGGTGAGGCCTCTCCACTGGTTAAGTCAGGTATGAGATAAAGAGAATGGAGAATGTAGAGAGAAGTTGAGTTTGTATACTTGTTACCTTTGGACTTATATAGGTGAGGTTGAAGAGGCTCGTGGGGGACCAGTGGTGGCGTGGCGCCTCATGATGGGGTTTTGGCACGACCTGACACTTCTCTTGCGTTTATCGAGCCACGTCACACTGTAGCACTGTCTCGTCGTACGACGGTTACAATGTTGTCTCTTGGCACGGTTTGTACTGATCCGTGGCTTGTCCTATTTGTCGCTGCCAAGCAGGTACTCACCAGTGAGGTGGCTTGTCGTTTAGTGGCGAGCTCGCGGGTGCAAGGCGAAGTGAGGCCGAGGTGAGCTCTGAGCTCGTTCGGGGCTCGATGAGCTAGCCTCGGTTGTCGTATTATCTTTTCTATTATCAGATGTCCCCCCTTAGTTCTTGATTCGACACTAGGGTCGATATTTGCTAAAAAAAAGATCTTGGGAGTTTTCTTTGCTTACATAAAGATGTCCCTCCTTAGCTCGGAGCCCAACTTTTTAAGGTTGGTGAGTTGGTGCGAAAAATTCTTAAGAATTTTTTTTTTGCTTATGTAAAGATGTCCCTCCCCAGCCCGGAGCCCAACTCTTCAGGGTTGGTAAGCTTAGGGCGGTTCCATGGTATTATCATGTTACTGCGTCGCAGCGGGGTATTTTTCTTAGGACGGTTTCAGTGCGTGACGTGTAATCGTGATCTCCCACTTTCCCAAATTCCGTGTAATCGTGACGTGGTGCTTCCAGCATTTTCGAAATTTTCTTTTAAAATTCTTAATTTTTTTTCTCTTAAACTGTTTGCGTGCTTTTTATTCTTCTCCTTCTTGCTTTTAATTTTCCAGTGACGTTCTTCTCGAAAACTTTAATTCTCGATTTTAAACCTCAAGTTTTGGTACGATTCATATTTCTTGCTCTTCTTTTTCTTCCTTTATGCTTTAGTTTTATGTCTAGATTTCCAGAGCTAGGCATTCCTCCATTGAGCCCTTCTTCCTACTCCGATTCCGTAAATTCTCATAGTAAAATGGTTAAACCCGAAATTGACACTAATATCATAATGAGAAGCCTCCTTCCCATCCTATTCCTCGCTGCGGGCTGAGATACACGAGTAATGAGCTAAAGCCTAAGGATTGGAGGCGATGATTTTGCATCCCGAGCGTGGGCCGTTTAAATCTTCCGAGCCGCTTAAGCCTACAGAAGGGACTACAATTTTTGTTCCCTCAGCTTGCCTCCCAAAGAGAGTGGAGATTTATCGCCAAAGGTTGACCAAATTGCAGGGTCTAGGTGTCGTTGTTCCAAGCTCCACAAACTGTATGTCCCAGCCACCGGGGGGTCATTTTGCGGTGTTCACCTCTTAGGTCAACTAGGGAATGCATCTACCATTCAGTTATGTCATTAGCTCGATTCTTGATGAGTTTGGCGTTTGTCCCGTGCAAATTGCTCCTAATTCGTTCAGATGCTCGGACCATTCAGATCCTTCAGATGCTCAGACCATTTGGATCCTTCAGATGTTCACCCCGAAAAATTTCAGTTATTCCCAGGCTGCAAAAAACCTTTATAATGATAAGATCATGTATCAGCAGAGTTGAGATGATCGCCTCGTTATCTCCGATGTGACTGAACGTCGTAAGTTTATCTTTTTTCTGTTAGCTCGCTTATTATTGTTTTCCTGCATGCAGGTATTGCTAGATTGGCTAACTTTACGCGCTCCTTGGCAGAACTTTGCGTGTGTAAACAGCAGGAGGAAGAGGAAAAGAAGAAGAAAGCTGCCTTTGAGCATAGCTCGGGTACTCTTGGCTCCCTCGGTGTCGAGTTCGATGGAGGAAATCCTGGAACTAGCACCTCCCTAACTTAGCTTTGCAGGAGCCTCAACTGATCCGATAGAGCTTGCTTCACCTGCTAGCATTGCTTCCAAAGAGATTCCTCCTCCTCACACTGTTCCTACTCCAACTCCATCTCCAAGGGTAGATCTTATCGCGCCCGAGAAGCCTAGCGAGGCCGAGGTGTCCGCTGCTACTCCTTCAGGGGCGCTAGTCGCAGTTATTCTTGTTGAGGATAGCACTCCTCTTGCTGATAAGAAGAAGAAATGGACCCGAGCCGAGAAAGAAAAAGGCAAGGTCATGGGTTCTTCCGTGGCCACTCTCTCGGATCCTCGTATTGAGAAGAAGGGCCGCAGCGAGGTCGATCGCGATGTGGAGATGGTGCCCGCACCTCTTACTGCTGCTGGAGAGGAGGCTCTGAAGCTTGTTTATCCACCCAAAGTATGTTGTTTCAAGGATTTTGCTGTTTGTATTTCCTGCTGATTCGTATGTTGTTTGGCAGTTGTGGACTAAGTTGTACGGTGAGGGGGTCACTCTCAAGCGAGCTGAGATTAAGGATGAATTCATTCGTTTCACTCGGCTACCTGTTTAGAAGGCTCCCTACCGTGAAAGAAATACTAGAGCACCTCCATAGCAATAGCTTAAGGGTATGTTTTTTGTTATATTTTATTTTCTTTCTTCGATTGAACAAAGATCCTTAAACTTATTTCTATCTTGCAGTTCTGTCCGATGTGTCACGAGCTCGTTATTTCATAGAGCAGCGCGACAAGGAAGCTGAAAAGATGGCTTTGACAGCAAAGCGGTCCAAGGAGAAATGACTCAATGAAGAGAAGCAATTCAGGGAGCGGGTCAAAGTGACCAAGAAGAAGGCGGAGGAAGATAGTGCTTCTACACGATTTTGATGAATGAGCTGAAAGAGGCTTCGAAGAAGGCCACTTTGGCTCATAATGTCGCTTTGCAGGAGAAACAAAAAGATACAAGAGCTAGAGGAGGTGTTGTAGCAAAGAAACACTAAGGCTCACAGGTTGGAGGAGGCTTTAGAGGAGAAAAACCTCACTCTGTGAGAGAAGGAGAGGTTGCATTCCGAGCTGATTGAGGTTTTTGAGGCCCTGAGGAATACAACTGCTAGTAACCAACAAAAGTGGCGAGCTGGCTATCGTCAGCGTCTGGGCAAATACAAGGCCTTAAAGCATCATGCGGCTAAGAAGTTGGATTAAGTCTATGTTGAGTGGGATGAATATCAAATGGCTTATCACAACCAGTTCTTGTTTGCGACTAGGAGACTTTTTCCTACCGAGAACCTGGATGAGTTGACAAAGTTGAGTGAACTCGAGCCCGGGGTAGAGATCCAACTTTGGCAAGATGATGAGCGCATGTGGGGCGCTGAGTTGAAGGTTATGGCTAAGGAGATTCCCGCGGAAAAGGCTAAGGAGACCTCTCCTATAGGCTTGGTTGCTACCTCACTTCTCTCCGAGTTCAATGACGAGGGTGGTGAAGATGAAATCAGCTCACTCGTTGCTAAAGTGGGAGCAACTGAGGAGGGAAAGGGTCCTTCACTCGAGCCGTAGTTCTGTTTAGTCTCTTTTTATTGTATTTTTCTTTCGCGAATGATGCACTTCTGATCTTGTTCAACAAAATCTTTCTTTGCTCCTTCATTATGTGTGCTTGCCTATTTTATACGAGATTTTTATCACTTAATGGTGCGAGTGCTTTGTTTATCATCACTTTTAGACCATTATGTTCGTGTTTGTTTTGTGTTCGTGTTGTTGGACTATCGATGTCCTAACACATTCTTATTGGTATTTGCTCGTTCTCGCGTGCTCGCATCACCGACTATATTTGCTCAATGGATATGAGTCTTATCGGATTCTTGGCTTTTGCTATGTGATTTTGCTCGTTTTCAGAGGTTTTTTGGGTTTTTTTCTATGAATTTGTCACGTTTGAATGACACTGTATTTCATAACGTATCATGTGGAACTTCAAAACTTATTTCATTGCTAATATCATTACATCAGATTGGCTAAAAATGCCTTAGAAGAAAGTAAACCAGCGTTACTTAACTAGTTAGTGGCGATAACTACCTTAGGAAATAAAAGGACTGATAAAATCTTGTGTAGCAGTATTGCTTTAGGGAAAAATAGAAGCGAGCTGATGAAACCCTGCCTGGCGATGAAAGCCTTAGGGTGAAGAGATGAGTTGGTTATTCCCCTGGGTAGAATTTCTTAAGTGCAGCAATGTTCCATGTCCTGGGAATGTCTTTTCCTTCCAAGCTTTGTAGCTTATAGGTATTCATACCGATTTTCGCCTTTATATTAAATGGTCTGTCCCAATTGATGCCAAATTTCCCTTGGCCTTCACGAGCTCTCGAGGGTTCTGTGCTTCACAATACTAGGTTGCCAACCTGAAGCATTCGAGGGCGGACTGTCCGATTGAATATGGAGGAAATCCTCTCTCAGTAGGCCTCGGTCCGTACACCGACATGTTCTCTTTATTCCTCTAGTTTGTCGAGATTAGCTCGTAAGGCTCCTTCACTTGGTTCGCCAGCAACGTAATGGGGTACCCGCTCGGTGCGGGTTATAATATCGGCTGGGATGATTGCCTCGGTTCCATATGTCAAGAGGAATGGTGTTTCTCCCGTCACCGTGTGAGGTGTGGTCCTGTAACTCCAAAGCACGTTTGGTAGCTCGTCCACCTAGGAAGCACCACTTTTTAAGACTCTCGTCTTCATTCCCTCCATGATAGTTTGGTTGATCACTTCGGTCATGTCGTTGCTTTGCAGGTAAGACATCGAGGTGAATGTCAACTTGATGTGTAGGGCTTCACAATAAGCATTGAAGGCTTAATAGTCGAATTACGTGTCATTTTCTGTAATTACAGTGTGGGGGATGCCAAAGCAAATCAATATAAATTTCTCAAAGAATTGTGTTACCTGCTTTGGCGAGATAGTGGCGATGGGCTCGGCTTCCACCCATTTGGAGAAATGATCTACCGCTACAATGATCCACTTCTTTTGGTACTGAGTGGTGGGCATTGGCCCTATGATGTCCATTCCCCAAGTAGAGAAAGGCCATACCGACCTGATGGTCATCCTCATGGTGGCAGGAACTCTGTCATTGTGGGAATAGGCTTGGCATTCTTTAAAGTCTCGTGCCATCATACTGGCATCTAACTCCATTGTTGGCCAATAAAGGCCTAGCAGCTTTGCTTTTCTCACCATAGCATCCTTCTTCTCGTGGCCCCCGCATATTCCTTTATGCACCTCTCTCAGCACGTACTCGGCTTCTGCCTTCTCTATACACTTCTTCCAAGGATGGGTCAATGATCTCTGATACAAAGTATCATTGATGAGGGCGTATTGATACGACTTCCTGACAACTTTCTGAGCTTCCATTGGATCTTCAGGCAGCTCGTTAGTCATCAAGTACTTCTTCATTGGGGTAAACCACTCATTCTCTTGTTCTATCACCATCACCTCGGCACCCTGGCGGATACTAGGTAGCTCTTATGTCATTATAGTACAAGGGATTGAGTTTTCCCCACACGGATCTGACATCGCTTTGGCTAGGCAGTCTACCTCTACATTCTGGGTTCTTGGGATGTGCAACTATTCCAAGGCAGTGCCATTTACCTTGATTTATTCAGAGAGCTCTTTTTCTCTTGCTAAATATTGTTGCATGTTAGCATCCTTCATAGCGTACCCTCCGCCAAGCTGATTGGCTACCAACTTGGAATCACTCTTGATGAGTGCATGGTTGCAAGAGATTGCCTTGATAGCTCGCAAGGCCCACAAAAGAGCTTCATACTCTATAGCATTGTTAGTGGACTTCCATAATAGCCTGACAGCTTGACTGATGCAAACATTTCCTGGTCTGATCATATGAATACCCACGCCTCCATGATCCTGGTAAGAAATGTTGTCTATATAAATCATCCATGCGTGCTCATGGGAATTTGCTTTCTCCTCGGCTGGAGCTTCGAGCACAAAGTCTACAAGGGCTTTGAAAGCTTTCCTTGGCTCGAAACGGACATCGAGCTTGGATAGTTTTAGAGCACATTCTGTGATCCTTCCAGTGATCTCGGGCTTTTGTAGTGTCTTTTTGACGGGAAAATTGGTCCTAACAATCACCGTATGGCTTTGGAAATACTGTCGGAGTAGTTGTGATGCGATTATAACAGCATAGGCAGCTTTCTCTAGCCTATGATATCTAAGCTAGGCATCTTTGAGCACTTTGCTACAATAATACACGGGGAGCTGCTCCTTCCCATCTTCCCAAACCAAAACAACACCAATGGCCTCATCACTGATGCTGATGCAAGGTGCTTTGTGGTTTGCCCAACATAGGGGTGAGGAGAGGAAAACATTCAAAATCCTCAAATGCCTTGTTACATTCCTTAGTCCATGAAGGCTTTGACATTTTTTAGTGTCTTGTAAAATGGGAGGCGTCGCCTCACCGAATAGGATATGAATCTTCCCCAGGGTGTTCACTTTACCATTTAGGACCATGATGTCGTGGACTGTCCGAGGTGGTGCTAGCTCGGTGATTGCCTTGTTTTATTGAGGTTTGCCTTAATTCCCCTCTCGGAGACCATGTAGCTCAGAAACTTCCCTATTGCTACTCTAAAAGCACACTTCTCAGGGTTCAACTTCAAATTAAAATCTTTCAATATCTTAAAGACCTTCTCCAGGTCAGCAGCGTGGGTTTCTTTGGACTTGCGTTTTACTACCATGTCATCCACATATAGCTCCATGATGTCTCTGACCAATCCTTCAAACATCTTATTCATGAGCCTCTGGTAGGTTGCGCCTGCATTCTTCATGCCGAAGGGCATCACTTTGTAATAGTAAGTGCCTTCGTGCGTGATGAATGAGGTCTTCTCTACGTCTTTGTCCGCTATCGGGATTTGGTTGTACCCAGTTTTTTCATCCAACATTGACATGATAGCATGCCCGGCCGTGGCGTCCACCAACATGTCAATGTTAAGGAGGGAACAAGAATCCTTCGGGCAAGCTTTGTTCAAATCTGTGAAGTCCATGCACATTTTGTAGGTCTTATTAGGCTTGGCTACTAGGACCACAGTAGCTATCCACTTGGGGTATTTAACTTCGCGGATGTGCTCTGCCTTTGTCAATCTTCTTACTTCTTCCGAGATGACCTTCTGCTTTTTAGGTCCAAAATTCCTCCTCTTTTGCTTAACCGCAGTTGCTTCGAGATCTATATGAAGGGATTCTAGGTTCCAAAACTCAACCCCTAAGACGGAAACGGGTAAATTTTTCTAGAATCCTAAAGGACCGTATTTCCCGGATTATGATTTGATAGTAAATAAATAGTGAAGTTATCAGAAACTTCCCTGTTGAAGCTACAGGTAAAATTTGAAGGGCAGAATTCTTCAAGGCTTTCAAGCAAAAACCCTCCAACTTCCCGTGTACGAACTACTCTTGACTCGGGACCGTTGCTAGATAGTTGAAATTGAATGAAGAAGACTGAATTCGGGTGAGAGAAGAACGACGGCCTCCAAACCCCTCAAGAACACGTTTTGCGTGTTGTGCTAGTGGGGATTCTTAGGTTTTTGGCTTTTCTTTCTTCCTTTTATAGTTAACTCAC
>CAOJBJ012272967.1:0-11577 GCA_948291685.1 Euphorbia celastroides | reverse complement strand
GGGGGGCGTTTTGTCTCAGCATAGATGAGATATTTACCTTCAGGTGTCTCGGTTTTGGAGGCTGAAGCTCTCTCATTGAGGGAGGCTCTGTCGTGGTTAAAGCAACTCGGATTCCAACAAGTTATTTTTGAAGTTGATAGTAGGGTTTGTATGATGCTTTGATTCACTTTGAACCTGGTTTCTCTTATTTCGCTTTTATTGTTGCTGAGTGTAGAGAGTTGGCGTCTTCTTTACTTCGGCTATTTTTGGCTCGGTTCATAGAGATGCTAACACTGTGACTAATACTTTGGCTAGAACTGTTTATTTCGATGAGGTAACGGGGAATTGGTTGTTTGAACCTTCCATTTGTGTTGCCCATCTTTTACCTTCGGTTTAATATACTCTTTTCTAAAAAAAAAAGATATAACTTAGAAAGATAATAATAATAATAATAATAATAATAAAGGATAAAGTACTTTATTCTTATGGAAAATTTTTTTATCAAATCAGTTGTGACATTGTGACTATGGACAGGCCCGACTATCAAGTGCTTCTAAATTTTAGGGGTTTCAAGTTTTCCGGTGACCGGTCTGGTTAAAAATCACTAGAAAATATTCTAAATCCTTTTACTTTTATTTTAATTAATTTAATAAGAACCTCATTTATTACCCTGTACATGGCTTGGTTTTACTGCCTGCTTTTAGTGAGCCCATTTTTAAAAGTAAATAATCAAATAACTAAGTTATCAGCTGTGACATTAATGCTTAGGAATTGGTTCTTTATTCTCCATTAATGCGTGCGGGACTACCCTAATTGAAAAATATCAAAAGTATTAATTTGAATTAATTAATTCAAACGGTAAATAAGGGTAAAAAATGTAAAGTCTTTAAAAAAGTTTTTATAAATTTTATCACAATCCATTACTTTTTTATATGCTTCACAAAAGTTTTTTTTTTGTTGAATGCTTCACAAAAGTTTCTCTAACATTGTCTAAATTCTCAGTCCAATCCTTATCTTATCAACATCTTATTCTCAATTTTCTTATACTATGTATTTGATTATTATTCCATTAGGTTCTGATTTCAATATTAGATTATTATTCCATTAGGTTCTCAATTTTCTTATACAACGTATTTGATTATTATTCTATGACGTTCTGATTTCAATATTTCAGTGCAAGCCTGCAATATATGCTTTTATTTTTTTTTCTCAACTTAAATTTAACTATACTATTTTTCATTTGTTAAGTTGTTCTAATTTTTTCATTTTTTTTGTTCCAGTTTACCAATCGGTTATTGTACTTTGGAAAGAAGGATTACTCAAACTCCGAAACTTCACCACAAATCAGGTTGTATTGCTCCTATTTTTATTATTTTTTTATTATATATTGCAATAATGAATAGAAAATATCAATCTGGTTGTGAAAAACGTAAAAGGAAAAAAAAGAAGCGATGAACTAATTGAATAGAAGATTTGATTGAAGAATTTTAGTTTAGAAAATGCTCAAAGAACAAGATTTTTCAAGTGATAATAGTTTCTATCTATCAAAATGCATTTACCAATGTAATATATATTTTAGTTTATTAATTAAAATTGAATTAATTTAAATTTTTTCGGGTATACAAGGGCCCATATTTCAAACCTTGCACATGGCACAAAATTTCTCCGAAACGGCCCTGACTAAGGGTAGTATGGGTAGAAAGACTTGAACAACAACTATTTTGTTCTAAAAGCTCCAATTTACTGCTGGAACTGCAGCAGTTTTCTACTTCAACAGCAAAAGGCAACCACGTTTTCAATCTAACTAAACACTAAGGCTACAACAAGCAAGTTTAGACAAAAACAGTAAAAAAAGTTGAACAACTGCAAGTTCGAGACATACCAGCCTGGTCAGTTAAATGCTTACTCTTTGGTAACAACAGCTCCATCAAGTTTTAATACCATTAGATTGTATTGCAATAAGTACACTTATAAACTTGTAAGTGAGAGATTGTATGGTCAATTAACGATCAACCTCTTCAAAGATCTAATTCAGTTGGAAAAAGGATCCCGATCGAGTAAATAAAGAGTCAAAAAAAATTATAAAGTAGTCATCAAAATGTTATAATTAATTACACAATATTTTACTGGAATATTTTTCCACCTATAAAGCCTTTTCGTTCATATTTCATAGTTGAAAACAATAATCAAATATTACTGTATATGGAAAAAAGAAGAGGTGTTCATTAAAGCAAAATTCAAATGGGGCTAACATCAAATTTAAGTGGTAGAATTATTAGAAGACAAAGACTTTTAATGGGGGCCTAAAAGCATCTATTCTCCCTTAATCAATCCGTAAATCCCACTGCACAATTACCCAATGAAGTGGTAGAATTATTGGAAGGGTAAAATGAGTTGTCCTTGTTGTCAGCTAGTGCACCACTTGATCAAAATGTGGGGCTATGATTGACTGATATTTTCGCATACAAAGAAGATAAAAAGAGGTTTCTAACAACTCATTTTTCACATCAATTTTTCTTCTGCAATCAAATTACTTCAAGGGTTCTAAAGAGTTTGGGGCTTCTCTCTGTTTTCTTCTCGATCTTCTGTGTTCTCTAGTTGTTTACGGATTTGTAAACTGATATCGTAAGAGATCTTATTCAACACTTGAGCTATAAACTCTATGCATAATTCATCTTCAACAGCGCAACAACCGCAAACAGAGGTATATTGCTAATTTTGATTAATTTATTTTTTTTTTTTATCTTTTTTTGCAAGATTTTAAGTTTGTGATCCTATTTCTGTTCTGCACTACTAAATCCACGAACTAATTGTTTCAAGTACAAAAACTATTTTTGTGGTTTGCAGAAATGAATACTTATACTTGTCTGAAGAAACCTAAATATACCATTTAGTTCACATCAACTATTAAAATGTTTGAGTTCGTATAGACCTCTAATATGATAAAAAAGATTTAAGATGCAAAGTTTAATGTCTTGTGTTTAACTCTCTAATTTCCACATATTCAATCTAATAACTCGATGTTTGAGTTCATTTCATCCGCCAATTTCCTGAAGTTTGTTTTGAGTTCTATTAGCTCTAAACCCCCTTGTGGTATTATGAGTCTTCTAGTTGTCAACATGGTCTGATTGCTGAAATTCTTGTCTTACAGGATTTTTGCCAAGTCTATACAGATGTGGTGTGGTCAGCCAGTGAGCACAAAAATGAGGAAAAATTGATCATATATCAAAATAGTTGGTCAAATTTGACACCGAAACTTAAACAGTTGGACTGCTTCTTATCAGCTATACTAGCTAGATGAGAGCAGGATATTGAGGTACCGGATATCATGACATCGAACTTGTTGGAGGTATTGTCCGGGGAAACAGGCGAGGCAGCTAGGACAATAACTCCAGGACTAATTATGTCCGGCTTCAGGATTCCGGGACTTGCAACGCTAAGTCCTCTGGATGAAAAAACCGCCACTTCAGAAACTGCTTTTCCAACTGCAGTTCCTTTAAATAAGATGGTAGCTGTTGGGGATGAGGTAGAGTTCATGTAGGATCATTAAATCCCTCAAATAACCCTGCAACATTACTCCACCTGAATTTGAATTCTTGCCAAAAGTTATGGAGTACATAGCTTTTTGGCCCAACTGTGTGAAAGAAATTGTCAGGTATCACTGAAACGTTTACCCCGTGAGGTGCTGAGATGTCACAAGTGTATGTGGAGTTCACCTTGCCAACATTTGTAAGCGTCCTTGTGATACTTTGTGCATTAGAAAATGGGACTTGCAACGCTAGATCCTCTGGATGAAAAAACCGCCACTTGAGGGGCTTTTTAGAAAAACTATGTATATGTCGGTCTTTGGTGTATAAAGCAGGTAGTAAAGAAAAATGAGGATTATTAACAACGTATAACAAAAAGCTCCACATATTCTAATTGTCATTGTTTGATAATCCTGACCAGAATTTGAAGAGAGAAGGAAGACTGGACTTGAAGGCAGTCACATTAATAGGCTCTTGAAGGAAGACTGACCAGAATTTGACGTACTACCAATCCAAAAGCATAGAATCCCGAGCAAACGAAAAAAAGAAAGCTGGAAAAATATACCAGAATTATAATAATGCCTATACATTTCTATATAGAAAATATAATATAAATGTTTGTACATTTATCTACAAAAATTATAATTTAAAAATTTTTCTTCTATACATTTTTGAATTTTTCTTCCAACAATGCTCACATATTAATTGTATTTGGATAGTTATGTTGGAAAATTAATTTGTTTACTGTAAAAATAATGGTGAGTTCTTAATTTTATACCCCTATTTATTCATTTCTTAATAAATGTGAAACATGTAATATGCCTATAATAAAAGAACAAAGGGAATATTGTAAAACTAACAATACGTACAAGTAGAATTTATGATAAAAACTTCAAAATTATACCGGCCAAATGCATCAGCTGACTCCTCAAGTAGGAATCAAAAGCCTAGTGCCAACCCTAAGTTTCGAGAGTGACACTGACTTAAATTATACAAATTTGCCAACTTGAGGGGGCAAAGTGTCACTCTCGAAACTTAGGGTTGGCACTAGGCTTTTGATTCCTACTTGAGGGGTTAGCTGATGCATTTGGCCGGTATAATTTTGTAAAGTCAGTCCAATAAAATGGTTATACACGTGGGATAGAAATAAAAAAAATTGGGAAATTGGTATCTATAACAAAAAATTGGAAGGTTTGCCATATTTATCCCCTAATTATTCCTTTTAACATTTCATAAAATCAAAATTAAACTTTTCTTTTTATTTTGCACGTACTTCTCTCTTCTTCTCCTATTTCTCTTTTCCTTTCAATCTCTTTTCTTCCTCAGATCTTTGAGATCGGCCTCCAATCTTGCCACCACTAACTACCATCAACGACCGCTCTCACCAGAGTCTCAGATTCGTGGCTTCCTCAGATCTGCGAGATCTGCCTCTAGTCCCGCCACCACTAGCGGCACTGTCGACCACCCTCTCACCGGAGCCTCAGATTCACGGCTTCCTCAGATCACTGAGATTCGCCTCTCGTCCCGTCACCACGAGGGACATCATCAACCACCGCTATGACCAGAACTCTCTCCAGCTCGCCGGATTTTTGAAAATTGGTTGCCTGATCCAGATTTGGCAACAGATTGGCGGCAGCGAAGATGAATTTTGGCAATATTCTGTTTTTTGGCAATATTTTGTTCCTTTCCTACTCAATCTCTCTAGGCTCGCCTTTTTGGATACGGGATTTATTGTTGCTGGTATTTGGCTTTGTATTTTCTGATTGAATTGAGCAATTAATCTTCTTATAATTTTCAAACAGAGCTTGAATTTTACTTTTTTCTTAATCTAAATGATTCTGTGTATGTGCTTGATAAGCTATTGAATTTCGAAAATGATTTTAGGGTTTTTATTGGAAAAATTGTTTGATTTTGGGTTTTTTTTTTGTTTTGTTTTGTTTCTGTTATATCATGTATATATCATATTATATCTTGTATATTTCATCCGTCAGATTTCTTGAAGTTTGTTTTGAGTTCTATTAGCTCGAAGCCCCCTTATGGTATAATGAGTCTTCTAGTTGTCAACATGGTCTGATTGCCTGAAATTCTTGTCTTACAAGATTTTGCAAAGTCTATGTAGATGTGGTCAGCCAATGAATATAAAAATGAGGAAAAATTGATCATATATTGAAATAGTTGGTCAAATTTGACACTGAAATTTAAACAGTTGGGCTGCTTCGTCATAAAACACACTGAGTTGAATGACAATCAACCTATGTGTTTGAAAATGTGTCGTTAGTCCAACTCTAAACCATTTGCTTAGGGTTATAATGGAGGAATATTTTAAGTTTGAAGTCCAACATTTCTTTGGAAAAAGTTTTATTCATGGAATCTGAAATAACAAATGTAATAGATCCCAGGGGCTGGCTGGACTGGAAAGGTTTGAGTTTGAATAAAACAGTATTCTATGGAGAGTACCATAATACTGGGCAAGGAGCAACCAAGCAAAATGAAGCTAATCGTATCAAATGAGTGCATATAATCAGATGCGGTGTCAGGATATCTACACTGCGGGGTTCAAAATTTGTTTATTACCGCACACAACAAATAAATTTCGAGAGATAAAAACATATTTAACCAATAAACTATCATATTTAAATATAGAGTTGATTCAATTCAATTAAAATAAAACCACAAATATTATATCACAATAAAAATCTAAACAAACAATACAACCAAATAGTGATGTGTACTGCAAATACAAATAATGAAATGCAACCGCAAATTGAAATGCTTTGTTTTTTACTTTTTTTAACCAAATGACACCGTTTAAGTTATCAGTTAATGAACGAAATGACGCCGTTTTACGTAAGTGGAATTGGAAAAGAAGGAAAGTTAACCAGTTGCAGTTTGGGAGCTTCAAACGTCATTAACGGCAGCCTGGGTTTTTGAGGAGGCAATTCAGCCATTTTTTCACTTCAAAACACCATATTCAAAAGAATTTTCAGCGGCTGGGTGGGCCTTTGCCCATGCGTGCCTTGCATATATTGAACAAAAAGAAAGCCAAAAGCTTTACAGTTGATCGTCATATTATTGAGTTTCAACACTAAAACCAGGCTCGTCTAACTTCGTATTGAAAGAAGATCAAAGTGTTGGCAATAACAAATGTTGTGAGAGTAATAAATTGTTGGTTGATTAGTTGTTTAGAATTGGTTAATAGATTTATTAATTAGGGTCATTTATTAGTACTACTTGTATTGCCTATATAAAGGCCTTTGTTTGTATGACAAAATGTACCAATCCTTGTACCAAAAATTCATATTAATATAAGTGAGTGTTTGTGAGTTTATTCAAAATGTAGTCGCTTCCGCGTTTTCAACATGATATCGGAGCCCAAGGCTCATCCTGGGTTCATAATTGTTTATCGTTGAAAAAGTTTTGTGTTATTGATCGTGAGAGAGAAAAATGAAGAAGAAAAGAAAGAAAAAATGTGACTTTTTATGTTGAGTTTTGTGAGTGTTGTGTTTTTTATTTGAGTTGAGAGAAATTGTTGTTGGGTTTATTCACAAATTTTGAGTGTCGAGTCTTGTGTAAGTTTGTGGAGTTGAGTTCAATGTGTTGTAAAATTTGAATAAGTTATATTGAGTCATGGTTGTAAAGTGATCCACAAATGGTGATGAGGTTGAGCCAATAAAAACTTGAAGTGTTTCGGAAATACGACTACATGCAGTGATAGTGAAATACTGCCAAGAAGAGAGCAGTATGTGGCAAAGTCGGGAACATAACCCCAGAAGTTTTCCAAGTTGAAGATCTTTGTAGAGAAAAGAGTTCAGAGAAATCTTTCTAAGATACAGAAGTTGAAGGACTAAGTTGACAGTCTAAAGAGGTCTGCCTAAGGTGCAGCCAGTGAAGAACTCAAGAGTAAAAGTTTAGTGAATCCTGTGAGTGAAACAGGAGTTGGAGGTCTCATATTGACACTTGTTAAGTCTGTAAAGGAAGAAAGTGTGAAGGTTCAAGAGATGAACCTTTCTTTCCAAATTCATCTGTTTGTCGAAATGATATTTTCCTCATCACAAGTCATAGGTGTTGCCGAGTGAATGGATATAAGATTGTGGAGACACCACTAATAAAATTAGAAATTAAGTTTAAGAGAGAGTGTTAGAAATTAAACTTAATTTCATAAAGTAAAAAATAAATAAGTTGATAAGATTGAACATATTTTGAATGGAGTCAAAAGTTGGTTGGTGTTAGATTCAATGGGGTAGAAAAATGAGTTTTGAATGTTGAAAAATATGTGCATGTGAATTGTATGGTTAGAAAATTGTCAAGTTAGCAGGAGTAGTAAATTTGAAATTTAAAATGTAATGTAAGTCAAATGACTCTATATAAGAAGCTCACTTGTTTGATTTTTATGTACCAAAATATTCGTTAATATAAGTGTGTATTGTGAGTTTATTCAAAATGTAGTCAGCTTCCGCGTTTTTCAAACGTATCAACCTTATTCAATATCCAACAGTTTTAGAATTAACCTTGATTTTAATTCTTATAAAAAACCAACGAAAACCGTATTTCCCCTGTACTGTGCCGCTTTATCCCAGTGAAATCATTATAAAGACGAAAACTACAACCATATTGAACACGCATCAACTTGCAAAGAAAAACAAACAGAAAATGCAAACCAACGGCGCCATATTCTCTTCTCTCTCCTCCTCACCATCTCACTTTGGCCGCCGCAACGGTTCAACTCAACAACGACGACTACATCATCAAAAGCTGCAACACGAAGTTATACGCCGAGCTCTGCTACTCATCCCTCTCCCCTGAAATCCGGCGAGGCTCGCTTGCATTTCTATCGCCGTTTGCAGGACCAGATTCCGGCCACTGACGCTGCTATTCTCACTTGATCGAAGCTCTCGGCCAGTGCTCCGATGTGCTGAACCACGCCGTTGGGGAATTGGAGGAATCGCTGCAGCAGATGCGGAGCTTTGGCCGATATTGAGAATGTGGAGACGTGGATGAGCGCTGTGATGGCCGATACGCAGACGTGTATCGACGGTTTTGAGGAGACTATTTCAGATGGGCCCGAGAAATCGGATGTGATAAATCGGGTTAATGAGGTGTCGGAGTATGTGAGTATTTCGTTGGCTTTTGTAGCCAACCTTCTTTCTGATGACTTTGATTAGCTAAGCTTATTTTACATAAAACATGTTTTATTTAACATGCAATTCATCTCCTAGGTATATTTATCATTTATTTTCTAAATTTCTTCATCGAGTGAAATTTTCTTTTTGTTGTTTTATTTCAATTTACTACTAGCTATGGTCATGTTAACATTTGTGCTTTATTCAATTTATTTGTATCATTCTATGGGCAAGCTTGGTTATGCTTCAAAGTTAATTGTCTATTCCCTTGTATATTTGAAAAAAAAATTATTTGAGTTTGAGGCATGACATTTTTTTTTCAATTTTTATCTTATGTCTAAGATTGTTGAACTCATGTGGTGGTGTTTGATTCACAAAATGGCCATTCTATGGAGATGAAGTAGAAATAAGTGAATGAATTTGCAAAATGACGAATTATTGTTCCGAATTCAATGAAAGTGACTAGGGTAAAAGAATTGTTATTTCACTCCTCATCATGAATCATCTATTTTAGGTGTTCATAAAAATGTATTCCATCTACTACTTATAAGATAATTATTCTACAGGGGACTTATTATTGTCTTGGAAATCAACCATATTATTGAAAAATAAATAGAAAACGTGTTTCAAACTAATTCATTAACTAAACATGTCACAATTAATGAGCGAATGATTAAAAACTAAATTTCACATACAAGGTCGCACCTAGTACTAGACCTGTACAATGGGCGGGCTGGATTAGGTTCAGACTAAGCTTGACCGGGCCGCCCATTTAATAAGTCTATCCAATCCCAATCCAGCCCTGAAATTTATATGCGGGTTTGGGTCTGGTCGGGTTTGGGCTAAAATTTTTATTCCCAAACCCAACCCAATCCGCCCTTCATAAATATTATTTTTTAAAAAGATATTTCAATAAAATAAAAAAAATATAATGCAAGTCAACAAAATAATTAATAATATTACTTTATAATATATTTGTGAGCACGGTCCACCCAGCCCGATGATGAATGTTTAACCTGTTTTCAGGTATGGGCAAAATTCTAGCAGAGCCGACAAAAGACTGATTGCGCATTCGAGAACTCTAGAGCTCGAACTCCGAAATGTCTGGAATCCCTGATTCCTAATGATCTTGGAGCTTAGACTCCGAAATGTTCAAAACCCTGGAGCCCAGACTCCGAAATGTCCAAAAGCCCTGGAGTTCTCAAAAATTCCAGAAATGTCCGGAACTTTGATTCCGACTCAATGCCTCAAAGCCTTGATTCTGAAAAGCCAGAAATCACCCTGTTGGTCCCGTAGGCAAATTGATATATATGTTAGAGGGGTGAATACTACTTTTTGTTTAAGTTGATTTAATGCAGTCTTTTTCAGTTTTTCTCCTAGAGTCCCTCTTTGAACAACGAGAGTTAATCTTCGCTGAAGCTGATACTCACACTGAGATGTTTATCTCAGAGTGCTTATCACAGCGTTTAGTTTATGCGTTTTTGAATGTTCTCACTAATCTATCAGCGTCGCTGAATGTAATATGAGTTTAGAAAAATGCACAGTAAGAAAATATCATCAGCGAGATTTTATCCTGGTTCAACAGCCTGTGCCTACTCCAGTCCCCCGATACCCTCTCCGAGCTTTAATTCACTAGTGTCTCCTTATCGGCGGAGAAACTTCTTATAGAGTTTTTTAGAGATCGGGTACCCTCCTCTTTCTCGTATTCTCTAACCCAACTGTTGGATACCTTCTCCAATAGTTCACTCAGTTTATAAGATAATTTATGAAATTTTCTTCCCACATATTGTGAAAAGAAATTACAACAGATTTGAAAATTCTAACTACTGCTTGGTGATTTTCTCGGATGTGTGAGCTTATGAGACTTTGATGGAAGTTTTGCTTTGAGACGAGATTTGAACAGAGTTTCGACTTTGCAAATTCAACTTTGATCCTCCTTTTATAGGTAAAGGAAATGTTACCATTGTTTTTCAAACGTTCAAAAATTTCTAAATGAAAGTCAGAGATTTTTACCCGTTACTAACAATGATGAAATTTGATTTGAGGCTTCTCTGTTTTGGAGAATTGGTCTTCTACAATA
The DNA here is from genome assembly GCA_948291685.1 of Euphorbia celastroides. Taxonomy (NCBI): domain Eukaryota; kingdom Viridiplantae; phylum Streptophyta; class Magnoliopsida; order Malpighiales; family Euphorbiaceae; genus Euphorbia; species Euphorbia celastroides. Next base: position 871 of record CAOJBJ012272967.1, on the reverse strand, counting down.
GCTGAATTCTGAAGCTTTGACCTGTGAATACTCAATTTTTCGGCTTGAAAATTCAGTCGAAGAACACAGCGCAGCTCCGGTAAAAAGTCTCCAGAACCATGCCAACATACCACTTAAAACGTCCGCAACGGAATGAGGATCGTAGAACTGATCTCATTTTTTTCGGAGGTCCGAAACTCCCAAAAATCGCGAAAAACGCGAAGAAATTGCACCGAATGAAAGTGTCCAGCCAGTCGCGCATGCGCCAACCAACGACGCACATGCGCCGGCATCCGGCGCGCACGCGCCGATCATCGGCGCCCATGCACCGTCAAGGGCGCATGTGCGCTGGCCAACGACTTCCATGCGCCTTCAAGTGCACATGTGCATGGTCATCCGGCGCGCACGCGCTGATCATCGGCGCCCATGCGCCGACCTTGGCTCACAAGCGCTGTCAAGCGTGCCGGGCAATGGCGCGCGCTTGCCGGGAAGCTTGTTTTTCCTGTTTTTCAGTCCCTTTTCGCCTATAAATAGGCCCCTCAGACTCAGTAATGAAGACCCCGACTATTCGGAGCACTAGCCTCTTCTCTCTCTAAGTCCTTATCCGGTCTTTTCGAAGCTTTCCGTCTATCAACCAGAGTCTTAATTTTGAATTGCATTTGAATTGCTGCCCGATTAAATTTTAACTTAAACTGAAATTTAATTGAATTAATCTGGATTGGAGGAGCGGTTCCAACGTGAATAAGGTATAATTCTCTATTCCCTTTTCTTTGCATTCACTTCATCTCCGGTCTAAAATGGACATTCTCATTAACATCACCTAAAGCGGTCAATTAAGGAAATCTTAAATTGGAGCTAGGTAATCAATCAATCTTTCGGCATAAAGTTGCTC
>CAOJBJ012272632.1:0-14490 GCA_948291685.1 Euphorbia celastroides | reverse complement strand
TAGGATTTCAACAGCTCATTAAAAAATTAGAATGTATGCTTATTGCAAGACACTGATTTTAATGATGTTGTTATAATTTGCAGAAGTTTCGAAATGGTGGACCTAGGTTTCGTGGACAACGTGGATGATCAAAACGTGGTCAGCGCTTTCAGTTTCACGGCCTTAATGTAAAAGCCATTGTCAAGTTTGAGAATATCTTCTGAAATCCAAGGAACTTCATAATTACATGCATAATGATTTCATATAAGTAGAAATTCTTCTTTGTATTTGCAGCAGCGATCTATTTATCTGTAGTGTAAGATTTGATTCTGGTTGAGCTCTCAACTTTCATGTTGATTAGATATGTTTTCGTTGTAGCCTTTTTAAAATCAAGTCCAGGTTATTTGCTGAATTTGATTTTATGCTCTTTGAATAACAAACTGAGCAAATTTATAGCACAAATGAGAATTTCAACGACAAATATGTTCACGATTAATTGTATGACTTGGGATTAATTGTTTCACTTTTGATTGCACCGGCCGGCTATTTTTGGAGGTCCTAAATTTCAGGAGCAACTTTCCAAGCTTTTCAGGAATCATAATACATGGGTAGTAAGATACTTATTTTGTATTAGTACTTCGAGACTTTTCTTAACTTGCAACAAGTCAACTGCACAACCCTTTTCGATTTGATGAAGTCGTCACTACAAGAAAACAGTGTTTTTGTGACATAATTCATGTGATGGACTTAGTTCCGTCATTTGTGACAAATGAGCGTCATTGAACATTTTGTCATGAAAAATCACGCTTTTTAAGCTAGAATTAAAGTGGCTGTCATAAATTTCAGCGGGACTGTTTTCCTCCACATAATTTTGAAGGAAACTTTTGTCTTTTTTCATTCTAGTCTAAATAAATAGAAATAAAGGGACCTACTAACTTAATCTCTCTCATTATGCCTAACAAAAAAACTTCCTGAACAGCAGATTATCTATCTTGTAAGCTTGTTGTAATTTTGTCCTTCTTATTTATTGAGCTTTAATCATTGGGTAAAGTGCTTGCATAATCTTAGAATTTGGTTATGCCGAAAGGTAAACCATGACCATTTAAATGAACTAATCTTAAATCAATTATTTTATTCATGTTAATGCTTATTTCGGTAGGGAGGAAATTGTTAGAGCAATATCTGTAGGTTGTGTCCCTTGATTTCAGTGTCTGTATCACAACCTTGTATATATTTTGTTGTTTGTGTGCTTCAGTAAACACTCTTAAATGAGTTTAGGATCCAAACTTATGAATTGCCATTGCAATAAGAACCGAATGGAGACTTGCTTTGGTGAGAATCACAAACACACACATGACAATCTTGAGATTGCGGGGGTGAAAACCTTGCTACCGAGAGGAGATAAGTTGTGTGGTAAGGGTTTTAACTTTATGTTAAATGCTCAACTATACTTAATGTTAGGTTGTTGGTTCATTGAGACCGAGGGGAGCTTTGGACCATTAGCCTTAGAAACCTTGTAAGGTCGAGAGGTAAACTTGGGGAAATTAAGATACCTTGTATTTTTGTTTTAATACAAGTTGTGTGTATATATGAGTTAAGGGACCGGATTTTTTGTTTGTAAAAGTATATTGTAACTGTTGCTGCTAATAGTTAGTATTTTTATGTTTCCGCAACCTTATATTATCACCACCACAACCTATATAAAGCACAACCTTTCTCACCCAATCTATTAGGGAAATTTTACACTCTTTAACTCGGCTCCCTGTGAATACGATCTTGTGTTTACTATAATACAACTGACCATAATGCACTCACTAGGCATTACCTTTAGGTAGCAACAAAGTGAGTGTAGTTGCAATTATTGTATAGATTCACTCGGTGGGGTCTTTTTATGTTAGAGGGAGTGTAAAGATGATTTTCTATAGAAATTGATGGAACCCTTATAACTACATCTTTTATGCACAACAATTACAGTCTCGGTTTAGATGATTTAGTTTATACTCCTCATTCACCAGATAACATACATGTTTTCGCAAACTTTTTCTAGAACAACAAATTATTAGCATATGGTCAAGTTGTATATTTGCATATGGTAAAGTTATATATATACTCTTACATGTTCGCAATTGATACAGATGCATTGACAAAATTGTTCATATTACATAAAAATAACGTATCTTTCTAAACAAGTTTACAAAATCCATTTCATCACTTACCATATATGAAATTGAAAAACCATGATCGAGCAAAAACGGTGAACACATTCAGATTTATATGTTATAATAAAGCAGTTTGTAATCAAATTCATCTTATTGGAATCAGCTCGTCTACAAGCATTAGAAAACGTCTACTTTACACGTATATTCTATTTGTTTAATTTTTCAGTTACAAATTTCACATTGACACCCATATCATCTAATAACTCTAATCCTACTGTGCTACCCATTGTTTTGGCTATCAACCTGGATATCTGGAGGGATTATAATGACTTCAGATGATTGCCTATCGGGTTCTTCATTAGTAAGCCAATTATCAAGCTCGATGTTAAGTTGACCTGCTGTTTGTTCATCATTTGAGTCTTCAAGCCGATGCTCTTCTGTTGTCGCTCCACCATGTTCTCTATGTAACATTAAATGCTCCTGGTTGATACTAACATCGACTAATCTTCCACTCTTTACATCTTTTCCACTGGATGCATTTGCCTTCGGGTCCTTCTGGTAGAATATTTTTAACAGAAGAAGGATCCTGCCAAGCCTTGAAGCTTCGGAACTGGGGCTGCTGTTCAAGAGTTCCCTATTTGCATAAATAAACATGGCTATGTAGATCAAGAGCGCTGAAAGAGAAACCACTCCTGCGATCAAGAAAAGGCCCCAGAAACTGTCAAGGCCAAGAACTCTTGAAGAAACCGAGTTTTGTTTCTCAGGGCATCTGCTCTCATCACTGATCCATGTATCCTCAATTCTTTGCATTCCAGTATCTTCTGTCACTTTTAAAATCGCCCTCGACACATCAGCAACTAAAGGAGAACCTTTTGGAAACACCTATATTCAAAGAACCAAAAAAGGGCAGGTTATCCCAATCATCATATGCAGAGAAATTAGGCCTAACTCATCAATCCCACAGGGGAGGAAAAACAACTCACAAAGCCAAAACCACCGGTTTTGAATTGATGAATATTTGGATGCAAGTACTTTGACATGAATGTGGAAGGTTGAACCATTGTATAATTGGAGCAATTCCGGGCTAGTATGAGGTTCATGTAGGGCGATTCATCAAAAGCAGCTGTAATGCCACCATTTTTACTCCCGATAGAGAGAAGTTGATCGCATTCTTCGGGCGATCCATATGGCTTTAAGTAAGATTCTTCAAACCCCAAACCTTTCAAGATTCCAACAACAAAAGAATTATTGAAATGGCCAACATACTCCTGGCTTTGGATGAGCTCTCGAATATCTGTAACTGCTGGGCGAAGCTGATCCACTGTTAGAAGGCTCGAAAAACTGGCAGTGTAGCTTTGAGTGAGAATAAGTAACACAAAACTCCATATAAGTATAACTAGCCTGGCTAAGTTGTTGATCACTCTTTCCCCTAGAATTCCAACATCACAAATAACCGATTTAGTTATTCACAACCAGAAAAGGTTAATGCAAAAGTAGGAGCGAGGGAGATACTTACTATGGGCGAAAACCATGATAGAGAAAGCAAACCATAAGCTAGTGCCTGCTTGATAAGCAGGAGATCCCTGAAAGTCGTCGTTTATTCGGTGTTCTAGAACCCAAATGACAATTGCAACAAACAAGAAAAAACACAAGATTGTTGCCCAAAGGCTTGGAGTCAAAGGCGTCAAGAACAACATTGCATTGTTTCTCTTCTCATCCTTGATCCGTACCAGCATTGACACTTCAGATGCCATATATGGCAGAGTAAAATCAACATCTATTGATCTTTGGGCAATTATAGTCGTATCGCCCACTACAACATCATAGTTCTGTGCATAACAAAATCATTCAGAGAAAAGAGAAACATAATTAATCTCTCCTTGTAACAAATTTAATGAGAGAAACAATTACCCCTAAGTAGACTTGGCGCACCAGATCGTCATAACTTCCAGCTGGACCACTTCCATTAGAATTGATAAACGGGATATATTCATAATCATCCCGAGCATAAGACAATTCCTTCATTGCAGCATCAAATATGTCTATGCAAACTCCGGATACCATTGAAGTACGAGTACCGGGATCTTTTGTCACATTCACAAATTCCTCAAAACTATCAGTTGGGACCCCGATTTTCAGCTTCTTACCGTTTGGTCGAAACTCCCATCCTTTAGGCGCAGTGGCCAAATCCCCGGGCCATATGATGGATCCTAAACTTGGCTTAAACGATGCATTTGAAGTGGGATTCAACCTTTTGACAAGCCCTTTTCCCGGTACCCAAAACCCGACTCCTATAGGTCTCTCGCCGTGCAAGTTAACAATCTGAAACATTGGCGGATTCAATTGCTGATTAACAAAATTATAGTCTCCTGAAAGGCCTCTGAAACTGGTGTTTACCAGTTGTTGAACAATTTGTGGACCGTCTCGAGAGACTCTAAAAGTACTCCCAAGATCAGTCACATTAATATTCGGCCTTTGCAAGACGGTTCTTTTTGTGTTTTCGGCTCTCTCGACTGCAGTGGCTAATGCCTCGGCAGCATCATAAGCCCATACTCCATAGATGTTCAACTCAGCATCAACCATATCTGGATATTCCTGGTGGAACTTCTTTTTCCATTGAACTCGAAAATATTCGAGCTCTTTTGTCTTCGGAACATGGGGTCTAACTCCTACCACACCTTGCATTGCATCAATGATGAACGGGTCCATTGAGCTCATAAAATTAGTCATCCCATCGGTTAGAATCCATACATAGCTTGCATTCATCATCCCAACATCTTTAGCTATTCTGACAAGGCGGGAACCGATCAGAGAGGGAGACATGTGCAGGATGAAAACCCGAGTTGGCATACTGTTGAGCTTGTAAAGCTCGTTAGCGATTTCGGGATCGGTTGCTGATGGGGAGATTGCAGTTTTATGAGGAATATGAGTGTCTACTTCTTGCAAAGATTCCATCAAGTAAGGAATGATTCCTACTCCATATTCATTGTCAACATATATCGGAACTGCAGCTCTCCATCCAAAAGCTTGAATAACTGCTGCTATGGCCTCTGCTTGTGTTTTGTCATTTTCAGTTGCTTGAAAAAAGTATGGGCGTTTGATGGAAGAAAGCGAAGGGGAAGATGCAGAAAAAGTTACAATTGGCACTCCAACTTTTTCTCCAAGTTCGGCGAGGAACATAGCCTGCATTGATGTTGTTGGCCCCAGGATTGCTTGCACTTCCACATTTTTGAACAAGTTCAAAGCTGTGTTTTTATTGACAAGAAATCACAAGCAAACTAAATTAGAAGTAGTGTTAATTTAAATCAAGATAGCAACATTTTCATACTATCTTGGCAGATTTTGGCCGTCTTCCCTACAAATGGGACAACTTGCTGATATGATGAAAGACAACTTTGCACTCATAACTACAACTATACAACCATATTCATCGCAATACAAGTCCATAGACAGGACTAGTAATCAATAGGCTGAAAATACAGCTACTAGCTGCATTTGACTAGTTTTCAGTTTTATGTTCATTTTGCCGTGTAAATATATATATATATCTTAAGTTTGGTATATTTATATTTATAAATATTAAAAGACCTGTGAGCCTTATATTGAGCATATTTATGAGATTTCGAGCTGACTATTCACGTGTTCAATCCTGACTATTTTAAGAAATGAGTCTAAAAGTTTGTAGACAAATAAGCTTGTTTTTTCACACATTGAGCTTAAACAAACTTGACCTTCAAATACCAAGATGAGCTATGGACACCCCACAAGTAACTTGATTCGTTTACAACTCTACCGATATTTATTTATTATTTTATAAAATATTTGGACGTCATTGTCGTAAGGTTAAAGTTTATAATATTGATCCAACAGTAATAAAAAGTGAATATAATATTTTATAAAAAAAATCATGCAATATATCACGGTTATCACATCTAAAAGAAATAGAGAATATATATCCTTCATTCACTATTCATTAGACTTGCTCAACTGACTCTTATTTTCCGCTTAGATCTACATGTCATGAGTTGATGTTGAACAAAACATTTTAACACTTGTGTCCTTAAAAATCTATTAATATCATGGGTTGAAATTGAATTTTATCTAGGCATTCTAACCTAACTATATCAATCATGAATTTTTTACATTGATATTTCATATTAAATAAGGAAAAAAATATTGGTAATATCATAGTTTATTTTTGTTATCTTTCATCTAAATTTATAGCTATAAACTAAATATTTTATTTTCTTTATTAATATAATGTAATATCATTATTTACTTTTTACCTTAAAAATTAATAATTGTAAATTACAAATATATAAGTTTTGTGGACTAAGTTGGACCTGAACAAATTGTCTTAAAACTCCAATTGTCAAGGTAGAAATATATACATGTGTCATTGTTCTTGGAAAAGTACTAACTAGGCATAAATATACAACAATATTTATATTACTTACTCCATCTAACATGGGACAGAAAAATAGATTTCTACTTTATTAATTAGTTTGCAAGCAACATATTACATTATATACTGTTATAAGAAAAATTAGATAGCAACAAATATAATTTCTAATGTACTTAGAAAAATCTACGGTACCTTTAATATAATCATTATTTGTCATTATAATTATACTATCAATTTTATATCCATTATTTAGTTAAAAAATTAAATAAAAATTATTTTTATAAAAAAGCAACAGAAAAAGCTGAAAATAAAATTGATCTTCGAATTGAAATATAAAAGCATGATGATAATTTCATCAAATAGATTTTATCAGTTGGATTGCCTTGGTAAATCAAATAATAAAAAATTGTGTTCTCCATCAATATTAAACCATCTACTTACAAAAAGAAAAACTGCACAATTGTTCTTCAAATAACCGAAAATCTCATTTGAAACCCGAATTGTTAGTTCATAAACCGAACTTCCTTATAATAAATAATAGTAAAGAAACCTGCTGAAGCTGCATTGAGAACGGTCTGGTTCGAGTCTACACAGTGAAGGTCGAGCCGGGTTTGGAAGTGAGGTCTTTTGTGATACAAGTTGAACAGTGACATGTTTATACAACTTAACCACATCTTTCCAACCCACTTCTCGTACTCATAATCCAATACCACCCCGACTTTCACCGGAGTTTTCTTCGTGTTTCCTTTTGTTGATTTTCCGCTCAACGGAATCCCACCCGAAATGAACATGATGAGACAGAACAGAGCAGGTTTTAGAGGCCCTTTCATGCTGATGCTACACTCAAAGAAGATAAAGCTATTTTTTTAGGGCAAGAATTGAGAAAAAGCACTTGACACCCCTCCTTTAAATAATGGTCTTGGTCACTTGACGACCAATTAATTGTATTTTATTGGCAAAAATCAACATAAGTTACCTCAACTTTCGTGGATTTTACAACGGGTCCGCTGGTCAACTTTTTAAACATGTCAGTATATGAGTGTCATGTTGCCATAGTAACGCCCCCAAATTACAAATGTTACACTAAGCGTACATTGAGGGACGCTTCTACATTTCGATAAGATTGACTAAAGATGATACTTTAAGAGAAAAACAGAAAACAAAAAAATTTGTTTTCCCCAATTCTCTGTGTGTCTCCATTAGTATTTTTGACGTGTGACAGACACGTGGGAAAGATAAAGGAAAAAGTGAGAGAGAAACTGAAAAAGTGAAAAAAAAGAGTGAACATGAATCATATGTCAAAATACTAATGAGAGACACATAAGGGGACAAGGAATTCGGGATCGTAGATTTTTTTCCAAGAAAAACAGCAATCGATAGTTCAAAAGGAATAATTTGAACTCTGTTCAAAATACTATAAATGAACCAATTGGGGTGTAGTTCGATTAGATTCACTTTTAATATAGAGGTGGAGGAGTTCTTGAATTCGAAACTCATCATCTACAAAGTCTCAATTCACCAAAAAATATTACATATGAAAATACACTATATTCGTATTTGAATTTATTAAATCAATTAAACACTATCATGATGTGAATATTATAAATTCTATTGAACCGGAAAATTGTGAAATTTTTTATTATATTCAATGTATTCTTATTAAATACATTTCGACAACAGATATTTTCATGTTGATGTAATGTATTCATATGACGTTGGTGTTCTTGAAATTCGTTTAAACAACAGAAATGTATTATGACAGATGGCAGAAACAAATTCTAAATTCTATATATTTCAAATGAATTGACATAAGTATATTTTTGAATCTAAGAATTTTTCTAAATTATTAATATTCCAATGAAACAACAAGATGGAATTCGTTTTCGATAATTGTTTTCTTGGATTACATCTTTTCCCTGAACGTTCCACACTGATAGTCACTTGTCAAGAATAATAAATTATTTGAGGGAAGATTTGACTTAAATAAACAAATTTTCCTTGGAAAATGGAAAAGTAAATTAATTTGGGGGCACGAAATGAATGGCCTCGACAAATATAGTGTTTTTCCAAGCATTTCTCACCTGTCAAATTCAAGTAATTTTTCTAAACTCTTAAAATCCTTGTCACTAAATTAATGAAACGATACATATATATAAGAGTATAAATTCTAATTCTATCTAATTAGAAATACTTGTAATATAAGAATTTTACCTGCACTAGGAATTCCTATACAAGAGATATACTCTACATATATATGAAATTGATGAAATGCTCAACTTGTGCTTTAAAAGGAAGAAACCACTATGTGGAAGAACTCCTTTTGCTCTTATGCTTCAAACACCGAATTAATGAAATCATCAGAAAGACCATCGAACAAACACTATTGTTGAAAATAAAACAAACACCATTAAAAATATCGAATTTGATAACTCTTGAACAATGATGTCGATGAAACACAATTTAACCCTAGCGACAAAACACAATTGGACCCTGTTAACAAAAACCATCAAACCCTGCCAACTTTAAGGACCTTGCCAAGAACACCATTGAGATCAACTATAAACCAAACATAGAGAGAGAAATAGCCAATGTTGTAGTTGGGCTGATTGAACACATAATTGAGGAGGAGTTAGCCATTGTGAGGCAAAAGAAAATAAGAACTGAAGAATCCGGGTAATCAAGAAAAGAAGAACCAAAAAACTCGATGAACCAAGAAAAGAAGAAGAATTGGAGAAATTAAGAAAAGAAAAAGAACAACCAAAGAGCATGGGGACCAAGAAAAGAATAAAAAAAGAACCGAAGAGCTCAAAGCAATGAAATAAGAATAAGAAGAATCAAAGAACCTTAAGAACCAAGAAAATAATAGAAAAATGAAGAAAATAAGAATTGAAGAATCCGAGTAACCAAGAAAAGAATAACTGAATAACTAAAGAAATCATGAAAAGAGGAACTGAAGAATCCAAGGAACGAAGAAAAAGAATAATCAAAGAACCCAAATAATTAAGAAGAATGAAATTTATTTTCAGGACTTTTAAGAAAGAGACAAAAAAAATGTTCTGAAAGGAGGAAGAGAACATTCGAAACATACCAAAGAACGAAAAATCATATGAGACAAAGCCGATCAAATCGAAAATAGACATACATATAAGGAAAACCATGAAACGAAACATGAAAAAAAACGATTGAGAAGAATTAGGGAAGAAGAAAGCAAACAAGGAAAACCATTGGCTCTGATACCATGTAAACTCTCTTAGAATCCTTGTCATTAGATTAATGAAACAATACACATATATATAAGAGTATCAATCCTAATCATATACTAATTAAAAATACTTATAATATAAGAATTCTACTTATACTAAAAATTCCTATACAAAAGATATATTCTAATAATTTTCAACTTATTTCTCTAATTTTTGTCGGATCAAACTTCTTCAGAAGTTATTATGAGGCCGTTTGGATAACAACTAAAAAAAAAGGAAAGAAACAACTAAGTACCTTTTTAGCGTAAAAAACAACTAAATATTATATTAAACTGGAATAGAAAATACATTGAGACATTATATATTAATTAAAATATTCAACTAAGTCTAAACACTTGGTTTAATAATAAGCTCACAAGTGTCCAATTTGAATGCGACATTACAAAAGCATAATTAAAACAGGAAAATCCAATTGGGCGAATTTTTTTTATAAGTGTTCTTTTAATTTATGAGGACTTTAGAAATAAGGTAACACGGAGTGTGTCTAAAAATGTTTACTTATTGAGGGTATAAGATGCCAAAAGGCTAAAAATTATGGGTGGATTCTTTTTTTAATAAGAAAGGGAAAGCTAGGAAAAGCTAAAAAAGCCCACGATGAGGGAACACAACACCAGCAATATCTTCAGCTAAAATTGTGCTAGTGCCATTAGGAGGATGATCAAATGTATAGTCAGCCCCAAGTTGCATGAAAAAACCCAACGAAGCCAAAAAGTCTGCACATCGATTTATTTGCCTATAAGTGTGATGAAACTTAACTTGCCACTCTCTCGAAAGCATACTTTTGATGCCACATCGATTTAGTATTTGTTATTAAATAAGAATGTTATGGTAAAATACTTTGTTACATTTAGTTAGCTTATAATTAGGAGTATTTGCTTTTTGAAAACCCCCCGGGAAATGATGTGTTTCCCTAAAGGGAAAAAAGAAATGGAGAGGGTGAAAATTTCGGGGCGAACTATCCAACTAGGTTGGCTCATTCGCTTGCCTACAAAACACTCTCTTCGCTTTTATTAATTAAAAAGCAAACACCCAAGTCAAAGTATAAGCTAGGAATAAAACACCCAATCACCCACATAATAAGAGGTTCGGGGAATTAACAATATCTTAAACCCCCAAACCCAGCACGTTCCCCTTCACTTTACAAACAAAAATGCATCTATACGGACATGCATAAAGAACATCATCCTCAAGAGTCTCTCGATTGAAGACAAAGTGATTCCGTCGCTTCCAAATAAACCACGCGATCAAAAACCATAAAGAAGTAATAAAACTCTTGGCAGTCCCTTGCTTGAAGAACGATTGCCATAGAAGAATGAACTCAAAACCAGTGACATGCATAACCAACTGAACACCGAATAATGCGAAGAGTTGTCTCCAAACCCTGAAACTATGTTGACAATGAAAAAGAGCATGATCGATTGTCTCCAAATACTCACAAAAAGGACATGTCGGTTTTGAATTAGGAGTATTTCCTAAGTAATTAAAACCTGCTTTTCTAAAAATTCTTATTAACCGCTTTTTCAAAACTCCTTGTAAGCAATCATAAACATTCTTACAAACTAAAAAATTGTTTATAAGATGGTTTGATTAGCTTATAAGCAATGAAAAACAAGGTGTGCGTTACCAAGTGGGATTTAACTCAATTCCAAGTATTCAAACTTGTTCAATATGATTTCATAGAAAAGATAAACGCATTTTGACACGATCAACCTCCATAATATATCAACAACCGATGATGTCAGGCGATTTTCAATAGAGTGGTTTATATATAAAAGCAGAGTTTCTTCTATTTATTTTTTAGAATACAAGTCATGTAATTGCTAGAAATTTTTATATTGTAGTAGATAAAAAATGGCGTAGACTAAATTAATTTGTGGCCGACATTTGACTTGGGACCACTCTCTTGTGAGAAAGTCAACGGTTACACAGAAGGAAATTTCAATAAGTATTAAAACCAGGATGGCCTCATCAATAAATTTACAATTTTAGTTCTTAGCTTATCAAAGACATTCTCTCAAATTTATAAGTAATTTCCTTCCATCGTTATGAATTTTACAAAAATTTGACTGCAAGGTGTCCAAATTCCTACTTTTCCGGTATTCAAGAATTTTAAACCAATTGTATTTACTTACCGCGATGAACTGCTGAAATTTTACAGATTAATAGACTTATTCATCGGACGAGTCGAGCTTGATCGAGTTTTTAAAAACTTCAATCCAAGCCCGTTTTAACAATCATTATATGCTTCAAACATGCTAATTAAATTAATATTTTATGATATGGAGTGCATTGACAAGAAATCATTTATAAAAATGATTGAATGTAAGATATGACTTGGTCACTTACATATAATACCTATGTGTTGACATTCCATTAAAATATACTTTATAAATTCATACTAAGACTGGCGAGTTAATTTTCTAATCCTCCAGTAGAGTTCCTATCCAGGAATATGCTAGGAATTAAACATTAGATTAATCACATACAACAAGTTGTTAATCTTATAACTAACTAAGCATCACAAATCATTTTGCGGTGCATGTTGCTAGTTGCTATCTAAAAGTAATGCCTAAGACGTATGCTAGAATCGGTTGTAGTGTGGCAAGCACAAGGTCGTATCCACAAGGAGCAAGTTAAAAGAATGTGAGATCTTCCTATAAACCGGGTAAGAAAGGTTGTGCTATATATAGATTGTGGTGGTCAGTTTGCGGAAATGCAAAATACTATAATATAAAAATCTACAGTCACAACCTAATTAAGGAAGTTAATCAGTACATTTTGGAAGTCTAAGAAGTTAAGAATAGGGGAGAGCAAGAAATTAAACCAAAAGAATCAGACCGAAGCTTTTTGGTTCGGTTCTAAGTTCTTTTATTTTATATTTTACAAATTTGGTACTCTCCTTGGTTCTAATTAAGGTTCAAGAACCGAACCGATAATGTTTATTTTATATTTTTATTTGTATTTTTTTAGTTAATGAGTTATAAAAAACTCAAAAAACTTGAATCTTGAATGTGTAAAAATTATAAACTTGGTTTGATAATACTTTATTTTTAGTTAATTTATGATATTTGATTTTAAATTTGATAATTTTATAGTGAAAACCATTTTATTTAGTTATTTATAAACTATTTTTATTTTTAAATATTATAATTGAGTCAATAAAAATCAAAGTAGAGGGAAAATGAAAGTAAAATGAATATTTTAATGAAAAATATAATTAAGTAAACAAGCTAAAATAATTAAGTAAAAATAATTTAATTTTTTATTAGATCGGACCGAGCCGAACCAAAATATTTCAATTTGGTCTAAATAAAAAAATTAGGTTCAGAATTTAGTCCTAACAGTTTTTTATTTGATTCTAAATTCGGTACAGTTTGGTTCCATTTTTTTGGCCGAACCCAAATTTGCTCTCCTCTAATTAAGAGGAACTTAAAAAATTCTTAAGGGCAGAAAGACCATTATGAATAAGTTTAGGGGTTTAAATGTAATAGTTCAAAAACTTTTTTATTATTGACAGTTCAAAAACTATTTTAGTTATACATATTGGGATGGGTGACATGAACCGGTTTTGATTTTGATTTGCGCGTGGATTCAGCGAATTCAGATAAGTAAAAATGTTGCCAGCGAATTCCAATGGATATATCGAATTAATTTATCGTCATTTGTTTAGATGAATGGTAAGTTATGGCAGGCTAGTAAAAATCTGCGAATGATTTGTTCGTATCTCGTAATTGAATCAACTGGTGAAGTGCGAAACCCTAATTCACCTTGAAATTCCAAATTGAGACCTCTCCACGTTTGTTTCTTCTTCTTTCTTGTACGTGCTATCTCTCTCTGATTTATTTGATTCAACATTTCTTTTTACCTTCTTTTTTGTTTGGTTTTTCGTTGCTTACCTCATGATAATTGTGAGCATCTGTTGTTCCGATTCTATGATGTATGCAACTGCGAATTTGCTGCTGTGTTGTTCTACGGATTTTTATCCTTTTTACTTCGGGTGTCACTAAATAGAGTCGAAAATTACTTGTTACAATCGGCAAAGAAGACAACATTACCTTTCCTAGTTCCTACTAAAATTCATAATCTCAATTCAATCTCAGAATTTAAAACAACAATTCACCTAAATCATAACGAAACTTTTTGTGTAACTGACCAAAGTCCTACATTAGAAATGTAGAAGAACTTTAAGTAATATACAAGAGTCCATAAAAAAACTCCATTACTATAAGGCTTTAAGGGAAGAGTCCAAAAGCAGATTTGTTAAGACTGGACCTAAGTGGACAATATTATACTAGTGGAAAGTTCGGCTGCAACAGGACAATCCTAACAAATACGAGATGTTTAGGGAGGAATTTCGCCCCGTCATTGGTGGAGGCATTCTGGTCAAATGCCTTCGCACTGGTGCAATCGTCTTTTATCATTATAAGAAGTAATTTTTTATTGTATTTAACAATTCAGTTTTGTTTTTTTATCATTCACGGATATTATGGTTTTTTACTCCCACCAGGGGCCGTGGGGCCATTCGTGGCCGTATAGAACTATTTCATATATCTGTGTGTTGGGAAAAACTCAAAGGACTACATTTTAAGAACTCATAAAAAACACTCTTAATATAAATGAATACTTGATTGATACAAAACAATTAAACAACTCACATATTTATAGGTTCACTACACAACTCCTA
>CAOJBJ012271825.1:0-14292 GCA_948291685.1 Euphorbia celastroides | reverse complement strand
GTAAAAATAAACCCAAATCATATTGCATTAAAGCCTTCAAAAGAAGCATTTAGACTTAAAGTCTACAAATTAATTGGTAAAATAAACCCAATTCGGCTAAAAGCTCACAATCATGCATAAAGCATAATTTACCTTTCAATAGGCATATTCCGAACTACATTGACTTTGATTTTCCTATTCAAAATGGGATATGTAGGCCGATTTGTAATTAATTACGGGTCTCAAGTCAAATCACTAAAAAATACCTTTCACCTGCATTACACTAGTCCAAATACAAAAATCATGACACGTTCCCCGAACCCTTCTCTAGTTACATTTTTAGGGTTTGCTTAATTGACCTGTAATAATTGAATTAAGTGGCGACTCCTAAACACCAGGCTTCAAAAGAAGTCTAACTTGGTCTAAAACCAGTAAGCATTTGCATTTGCATTGAATCGTCATTTCCATCAATTTGGCGACCATGTTCACAACCCGTTTAAGCAAATTGAATGCATCTAGATACAAATTTTACAAGAATCGTAATATCATATGTAGTTCTAGATCCACCAAATCTCAAGCATATCAAATATCAAAATTTGAAGTCCACAACATAATGCTAAATAGATTGATGTTCCTACAAACTAATAGACCTCATCAATTAGAGTGAAACAAAAACTCTTACAAGCCGAGCAAAATTGAAAGATAGGAGACCGGGGCAGAGATGGAGAGTGTGAGACTGAGAGAGAGAGGGCACCAAACGGTGAAAACGAGATGGAATGGGACGACGCTGACGGTGAGGTCGAGGATGAGACAACAATGATGAGTGAGAGTGGGGATACTAAACGGTGAGAATGAACCGAAGTGAGCGCCAATGGAGTCAAGAGTGAGAGAGGAGAGTCAAATGGTGAGAGGTTGAGATGAGATTGGAGAGGATATGGGCGGCTAGGGTATAAGGAAATCAGATCTAAAAGAATAGAGTAAGTGAAACCAGTAGATGACGTGAAAGCAGTAGGGTTTGGAAGGAAATTGGGTCTTGGACTCATGGGTTATTAATGATAAATGAAAAATCGTATCATAAGCAGTCGGGTATCGGGTATCCTAGGGGTCAATCTCAAACCCGTCCCAAACCCATGACGATTATTGTTCTAAAAACCTGAACCTGTCCCAAATCCTAATAGGACTACCCTATAAGATTTTTATCGGGTCGGATACTCGCGGGTACCCGTTTAAGGTACCCATTGCCAATTCTATCCTATTTTGAGGGTACCCATTGCCATCCCTATCCTATTTTTGACCATATTTCATCTTTGATTTTCTCTCCAACGCCTTAGTATGAGAGCATATATTTTAGATCCAACATATATTTAATCTCTCTATTTTTTTTCTATTTACTTTCAACATGAATTAATTTCAATTTGAATTTGCATGTGGATGATGCTTTCAGTCAATGGTTTAAAGCAGCAGAAAATCTGTAAAACTATGGATAAGAAACAGATACCCACGTGAATAGTCTTAAATTTTTTGGTAAATTAACCTACAATGTTTCAATAATTTATGGTTATTTTCGGATTTTGCAATCGATAAAGTAATTTAATATTGTGGCACGTGAAGTTGTAGAATATCAATCATATTTAAAACTTAACAACTAAATAATAATATTTTTAATGAATTGGTTTAATTGGTTAGTCTCAGCATTATGACTTCTTTAGTTGGGATGTTCACCTTAGAGCCTTTTTCCCTATGTTAACTTTCATTCAAAAAATGAAGTTAACAGGAACGTTCACATGTGCATGTGCTTTAGCTAATGGTGTTTATGTTTGACAAAAAATATTACCATTATAAGTACTCATTCCAAGCTTCATTCCTACACACTAACAAAACTACAATAAATACTCTGTATCCAATACCCTCATTCCTATTGTGAATGGCACCCCCGCCCTCAGCCTCCTCTTTGGTGTTCAAAGTTCACCGGCGTGAACCCAAACTCATCGCTCCGGCAAAGCCCACGCCTCGTGAATCAAAGCCATTGTCAGACATTGATGCACTGGGGAAGGTGTCTTATTCATCGAAGCCAATGCTGATGTTACTCTCGAACAATTTGGTGATTCCCTTCAACCTCCATTTCCCTGCTTGGAGGAACTTCTTTTCGATGTCCCCGGCTCTTCGGAAATCTTAAACTCTCCTTTGATGCTTTTTCAGGTATTGACCTTCACTAATTGATAGCTACCTCATTTGTGTCTATTTTTCAAAAGCTTCTTTAGCAACAATCATCTCATAGTTTTCGGAAAATGGCAGGTGACACGCTTGAAGTGCGGCAGCTTCATAGTAGCAGCCCGGGTAAACCATGCAGTGACTGATGCACCTGGGACAGCTCAATTTTTGTTAGCTGTAGGAGAAATGGCTCGCGGGGCAAAAGCCCCCTCTATTCTTCCAGTATGGGATAGGCACCTTTTGGACGCTCGGGATCCGCCCCAATTCACTTTTCGGCATCGGGAGTACGATGACTTGGCTCTCACCAATCCCACAATGTTCCCTCTCGATGACATCGTTTACCGCTCAATCTTCTTCGGACCATCAGAGTTCACTGCTCTTCGACAGCTACTCCCGCACGATCTCCGCAACTGCTCTACCTTTGAACCACTCACAGCCTGCTTTTGGAAATGCCGCACCGTCTCACTTCAACCACATCCTACAGAAGAAATGCGCTTGTTTTGCGTCGTCAACTATCGATCCAAGCTGAATCCGCCGCTGCCCAGGGGCTACTATGGCAACTGTTTTGTAATGCCAGTGGCGGTGGCAATGGCTCGGGAACTGACGAACGAGCCGCTGAGGTTTGCGTTGGATTTGATAAGAAAAGTGAAGGGTAGTGTGAACGAAGAGTATGTTAGATCAGTAGCGGACTTGATGGTGATCAAAGGGAGGCCTCACTTCACGGTGGCGAGGAGTTATTTAGTGTCCGATGTGACGAAAGCTGGATATGGAGGGGTTGATTTCGGGTGGAGGAAAGGGGTGTACAGTGGTCTGGCCAATACGGTGGGTGCGATGCCCGGGTTAACGAGCTATTATATACCGATGAAGAACAACAAAGGGGAAAATGGGATTGTTGTACCAATTTGTTTGCCTGCTTAAGCCATGGATAGATTTGCCAAGGTTTTGAATGCTATGCTACAACATGGGATAACAACTAGTACTCAAAGTTCATCTCCATCTATAACTTCTGCTTTATAACATTATATTTGTTTGAGCTTTTTTCGTAGGGAGTGTATGTTGTGGTTATGGTACGGATATATGATGTATTTTGAGTGAATTCGTTGTGTCTAAGTCGTGCTTAAAGTTTAATTAATAAATTCAAAATTGGTGTTGGTTGTGTTAACTTATGGGGGAAATATTTTGAATTATTATTATTTTGAGTTCATTATTTTGAAATACAGTGAAATAACAACCCAAAGTTCTAGAGCTAAATGGAATCTATTTATATATTACTAAAAGTAAAGAAGTCCTAGCTTACTTCTTTGCTCTTAAATATTTAATTAAAACTTTGAAACCCTTATTTATTTTATTAAAATTTTAAAAATTGTGAAATTAGTAAAAAAAACTTTTAACGTCAAATTCAAAAGATTATGAGATAAAGGATATATATAGTTCAAGCATATCATTTGCTCCTATGTATTTTATTAAAAAATCAAAAAAGATTTACAATACTTCACGATATTAATTTACTATCTATCTATCTATTTATATATTACTAAAACTAAAGAAGTAGTCAATTATATTTTTGCCTTTATATTTAATTAAAATTTAAAAATTATAAAATTCAATTAAAAAAATCTAAATTACGTGAAATGAAATGGAGCAAATCATACATTAGTTTTACATCAAATCTAGAGAAATTTTAAATAAGGATACATCAAAAAATTTTAAAAAAATTAAAGTAGAGATAAAATATATATAACAAAAAAATAATTTTAAAATTCATAAAAAATTTCTAATTTAGAGCAAATGCACGTCGTCAAATGCACCGTGTGATATTTTCTCTATGCACATACTTTTCCTTTTTTCCTTCTTCATATTAGTTAATTTAATTTATGCTACGTCAAATTTTTACAGATAATTCTAAATCTTATTATTAGTTAATTAATTTAATTGAGAAAAATATCACATGGTTTTAGATATACATTACATGATATCATTAAATATTTTAAAAAATTTACAACATATTATCTCTGAGTGTTATTTATATAAGTCTATTTAAAAATATTACGTTAACATAAAATTTGTTCTTTCACCTTCTCATTCTAAATAGGTAAGCTTTGTCAAGATAGTTCACCTTACAATTTCTTTTGTTTATATATTTTTTTAAATTAATTTTCTTTTATTCAATACAAATTTTAATTAGTATTTATGTTGTTATTGATTTTTATCACTATTTATCCATGCAGAAATTAGAGTCGCTTAATATGCATAATATTAATTTGGTGCATGATATTGTACCAATTAGGGTGAAATTAAAAACAGATTTTATATCTACATAAATGCAACTAAGATATGATGAACTCTCAAAGTATGTGTTCTCTGTTTTTGGATAATTCCAAAACGCAATAAAGTAAAATCAATATTTACGATTGAAATGGTCTTGTAATATGAAAATGTATGTTAATCAATTATGTGACATTAATTTTTATTTTCTCATTTGTATTTTGGAATATTTGTTCAATTTATATAGTTTATGACCAAAATACATTTTATTTCATTTTTTTGTTGATTTAAATTATCAGTTTAATTGCTGGAGGATAAAAATTTTGTAAAATTTGTTATGGATTAAGATTATAATTATAAAATTATAGAACGATAATTTATAATAGTTTATTAAAATATTTTTAGTACATGTACGATAAAAGAGGCGTTAGAATACTTAAATAACAGGTGCAAATGTGGACATGTTATCTCACACTCACCACCAAAAGCACTCATATTTGTGGAGATTTTTATTATAATCTTAATTACTGTATATGATACGTCGAATTATATTTTTAAAAAATTATATATCAATATTTGCTGGTTTCTAATTGAGACATTAAAATCACAGGTAATGCGAAATTTTGGATAAAAAAATATAAGATTTTACATTAAATAAAATATGAACCTTTATAAAGGTTTTACATTAAATAATGTTATAAATTTAAATTTAAACAAATTTAATTTAGTTACCGCACTTATAATGAATCCACATAGAGGAATCCAAAAAACTTTATTAAAATTGAAACAAAATCCTTTACAAAATACAAATAAATTATAACATAACCAAAAAAGTAGAATGTCTAATGTCAAATCTAACTTGATGTTTAATTTTTTTTATTTAGTTATGCGTCTGGCTAATTTAACAGTGTATGTTTGATAATAAGTGGATTTGGATAACGCTATATGCATCATTGAGCCTCTAAGGTTTGCTCGAAAAATCATTTAAGTTCCTAACATTTGAAGGTGTAAGTTCAAGGCCCTAACATTTCTAAAAGTGTTGCCCTTTAAGCCCCTCAAACACACAAACCCACTCTCATCCAAAAAAGTGAGTTACACTCGCCGCCATGTCAGCATTGTCACCGGAAAAGTACCGCCACGTCAGCAGCCGTCGTTGGAAAAGTGCCGCCGAAAGTCATCCATCACCGGGAAAATACTGCCGGAAATTCACTGTCGCCGGAAAAGTATCGTCGGAAGGCCACCATCACCAGAAAAGTTCACCCGAAAAGTCTTCATCGTCGCCGGAAATTCAGTCACTCTTCCATAAAAGTCAAAGTTGCCACGTCAACTGACCCGTAGGATTTAGGGGCTTAATTAAATGGCGCGTTTTTGAAACGTTAGGGGCTTAAAAGGCCGCTTTGAAAAGTTAGGGGTTTAAATGGTTTTTCGAGAAAACGTTAGGAGTTTAATGATGTATATAACCATTGGATAACTATCATCTCTCTTTTTTCATATATTACTCCTACAACCAATTGACCTTTGGTCAAGTGGTACACTTTTCAATGTGTTGATAGGAGATTTCCTCTTTAAAGATTTACTAATAATTAAAATAAAACTCCGTATAATAACATTAATTGTCATTTACTTTTACATTCCTGCAATATACAAAATCATAGACAAAATCGCCAACTATCAATTTGTAGATTATTTATTTTGTTGCATTAACATATGCAGTCTGCCGGTGAAGACAGAATTTGTGAAATTTAGGTTTTGTGGATCGAAGTTTTATAGAGTTAGTAGAATTCTCCTTTGTAGTTTGCAAATTATTTATTTCTCGTCTTTGTGGTGTACATATTTTATTCAAAGGTACACCTTCCAACGTGAAATGAAACGAATATCATAAGAAGACTAAGTTCATGGTCACAATGAAATGAAACATATTACTCAAATAACATATTACTAGGACTTCATTGTGTTATCTCTACTTTTGTCAGAAATTCAACTCTTGTTTTTTAATTCTTTATAGAGAACTCAAAATATCAAAAAAAAAAAAAAACGACTACATTAGTATATAACGGAAAAAGCACGAATACCGTAATAATATGCAATTCATCAACCTGCAAATGAATTAATAACTAGAGAACGTAAACTTGTATCCTTGTGGAATGTATATTATTTCATTGCCAAATTGTATTCCGTATAGACACGTTTGTTGTGAGAAAAATAAAACTAAATTGAAGTTCAAATTACGAGTGAAAAATTCATAGTGTCACCGTGCTTTATTAGCTAATTTATTGCAATTTGTGATCCAAAGAAGTCAACCATAACCCAACTCCACATGTTAGGGTTCTATCACTTCTATCCTATTAACTTTGGGAATCTCTAAATACAAAACTGAACATGTGAGTTCATCAGTATTTTAATAAATATTTCATATAATAATTGACACTAAATAGTTAAACAATTTTCATAGTCAACAAGTCACTTTCAAATGTATGGTTTTTATCCAACTTCAAATTTGACTAACTGATATAGCTCAAGTGTTGAATTGAGGTTTTTCTGCCATGGGCAAATTTGAAACAAATTAAAAAAATTGTAATAAATATTAGAATATTAATTTTTGTTTTTATACATAAAAACATTAAATTTTAACTTTTACATAATTTTTCATATTTATACATGATTCTCATGGGAGGAGGATGTCTCCTTGTTTTTTAGTGGTCTCAATTACCTCTCTTCTAATTGATTTTTATTTTCAAATTTGAAACGGTCATATCTCTCAAACCGTTGATTTTTTTGGCACGATTCTTTAGAATATTTTATTTGTTATATTTTTTTCTTTAAAACAATATATATGATGATATACTTTTGACGATTTTTTTTTCACTTCAAATTGTTATACTGTTTTTGAAAAGGTATATCAGTTTGCACTATAATTAATATTTTTTTCAATTCAGCACTGTTGTTATGGAAATACTATCCCAATTTTAGAAAAGTATAATACTTTTTGCGTTGTTAATATAAAAGTATTATACCACTTTTGAAAAGGTATAACCGTTTTGCACTATAATCATAAAAACACTATACCTAAATAAAAATTAGTCTAATACTTTTCATTTCATCATTGTTGCTACGAAAATATTATCCCAATCTCAAAAAAATATAATACTTTTGCATTTTTAATGTAAAAGTGTTATACCGTTTTTAAAAAGGTATAACAGTTTTGCACTATAATTATACCAATTTATAATTAAAACCAACAAAAATACATATTCTCCATTTTTCTTAAAAACATTTTTTCGTCATTTTAAAGCCAAGAATAATGAACAAGTAAAATGGGTACTTTATTTCATCGTATTCTTTTCTTCTCCAGCCCGATGCCGACACTGTTCAGCTCACCAGATTCCGGCTATTCTTAGTCTTCTAGCTGACTTCGATGTCCGTCATCCCCGCCGTCGTTAGCTTGTCGTCTTCTGGATCTCACTGGATCTTTGTCAGATCTCCCTCCCTCTACATTAATTCGCCAGCCATCGCTGTTTGCTTGTCATCCCGCCGCCGTTCACTCGTCATACCGCCGAATCTCTGTCAGATATCCGCCGAATCTCACCGCCAGATCTCGAGAATCCGGTGAAAAATTATAATCCGTCGAATCTCATCTTCCCTCTATTAGATCTCGCCGTCTGCCGCCATATTGCCGGATCTCTATTAGATCTCCGCCGGATCTCTGTTAGATCTCCTCCAGATCTCGTCGTCCCTCTACCAAATCTCGTCGTCCATTGTCATACGCTCACTGTGACGCCGCTGGAGCTTGTCGTACCGTCGCTGGAGCCGCTCATTGCCAGTGAATCTCAAATCCTGTAGAAAAATTAAAAATCCTATAAATATATAATATTTTTCTTCTTTTGTATGGTTTTTACAATTGGTTAGGTGTGGTCCCTAGATTGGACCTTTTTCATGTATTTATTTAATCTGCCCATTAAAGCTACAAAATAAAATATAAGCATTGATAACAGGAAGATATATCGACCCGACAAATAGTTAGGCCGGATCAAGACCTGACAAGAAAGTTCTTATAGCGCAAAGCCTAATTGAGGTGGATTGGTGCAAAGAATGGCCGAAAACAAGGCCTAAACGCTAATCAACCTGTCCATCACTTGGAAGGCCAACAGAAATTAATACTAAAGATTGAAAATAATCTAGAAAGAAGATTCTGAAGAAATTCCTTGCAACTAACTAGAATAATAAGAATTACCAAATTACCTAAAGCTAAAAAGATACCGGATTTGTTCCATCTTTAATTAACAACTGTTTGTATTAATTGTTTGATCCATTCAACTTTTAAATTATTTTATTTACTCTCTTTCTCCTTTTTCATATAACAGCTCTAGATCTTTCTTAATTAACTTGAGTTTCAAAATTTAAAGTTGTCATATCTTTCAAACCTTTATTTTTTTCGACATGATTTTTTAAAATAATTTGTTTGATATATTTTTATCTTTAAAACGAAATCTATATTGATATAATTTTTATAAAGAAAATTTTTAAATTTTTTTGTTAGATAATGAAACTCGTATATCATATGTTGTATATGTTATACAATATGTTATATGATGTTACATGTGTTGTAACATTTGTAATAGGATGTTATACATGTTATAACACATTTTTTATATGAAATTATAACACAAACTAACAGCTACATCAAGAATTCAACTTTTCGCAAAAACACTAAATCCAACAAAATCAGTGTTCAAACTATCATCAGTTGAACCAGAAATATAGAAAAAGAAAATCCAACAAAGAAACTCACTAATATAACACCCAAAAGAAGAATTTGGAGTGGGATCATGCCATGTTGAGTGACGATCGAAGAATCGGCGATGGGACAATAAGTTTTGAACGAGGGGGAGGCTTTTTCTAGCGGCTGGACAACGAGATTTGAAGTGCAGAGGGATTCTTTCACGGCGAGACAACGAGATCTGAGGGGTGAGGCTTCTCCAGCGATGGTATAGTGGGATTTAAGGGGCGCGACGTCTCCGATGGTATGACAACATGACACTAAAGCCAGCAAAAAAGGGTTGGGGCGGTGGTCGATGGTGGTGAAACAAAGGGGGAGGGGAAGAGCAACGGGATTTAGAAATAGTAGAGTGGAGTGGGGGTTTGTCTCAACCATGGCGGTGCAATGGGGAGAGCAAAACTAAGTAAGGATGGATTCTATGGATTCCTAATCCTCTTAGGAGTCTACTTTAAAAAATTAAGCTTGATTTGAGTATGTTTTTTATTTTTCATTGTTGAATTACTGAAAGGTGTCAAATCTGCCCATAAATTCTAGTGCTTATCTAAAAGACTTCAAAAGCTTATAGTAGTTTATAGGAAGTTATAATTCTTGTTGTATTTGAACTCTAACTTATCTAAATCTCTTTAACCACCTTGTAACTATCTATTAATTTGTATTTATCATCTAATATTCCTAATTATCCTCTAACTTGTAATTATCCAACAAATAACTCACAATTTATCTCTTTAGATAATAATTATCATTAAGATAAATGTAAACATTATCACATATGATTAGGATCATCTTAAGGTTAATTCAAACTTAAAATGTCTTTCAAAGAAGTTCTGTGACCGTTCGTGACCCCACCAAAGCGATAAGTGCTTAAGAAAATTGGTTTTTAAGTGGGACCGTTCGTGACCCCACCAATTTCTTAAGAACTTCTTTGGATTGGCTAAATAATTTTATTCCCTAAATTGTTTAAATCACAAATAATAACTTTCTCTAGACTTATTATTCTTCTCTAATCGAAATTCCTTAGGTATAGGATTCCTAAGTTGGTTGATATCATTTGACTAACAAACGCGATGCATAAACCCTAGGTTTAGACTCTAGACAATTAGAATTATTTTTTTAAGTTTGTCATGTGTGGAAGAAATAGACAAGTCATCCGGACCTAATCCTGTGTTAAGTGTTGTTGAGTCCTTTCAGGAGGGTTTGACAACGTGGTTTTCCTAAATTCCCGATAGAGCTGAATCGGGTGGCGAATCCAACACTTAACTCGAGCTTAGGCTCGAGGTAGTTTTTAACTAAGCTTTCAAAGTTGTCTTTAGACCCATAGTCCCTGGAAAATCGGTCAGCTCAGTCTGAATCAATAGGCATATGAGGGAAATTGGAACTGTGGGAAATCAATAGGAAATGAACGGAAACGAAACTTGTGAAAAGGTCGTTACGCTCACAATATTTATACTGATTTTCCATTATAACAGGTAAGGAAAGATATAATTCTGAATCTTGATAGGATTCAGACTCCTTGGCATTGTCACCAAGCCACAAGCCTAAAATTACTCATTTGCCCTCACTTAAGGAGGTAGTTACCAAAAAAATCTAGGGCAACATCTAATGCCTATAGATACTCATCAAACATCAGAGTTAGGTATGCAATTTATTGGAAGTGGCTCGCCAAAGATAAACATCCAAAGTCAAGATCCAAACAACTTCAAAGATGGTTTGAAGATAAACAAAATATAAGATAAAAGGCCAAAGAAAGAGATCCGGATCCAAACGAATCCGGAATGACAGTTGGCAAGGAAAAGATCCGGTATCCACGTGGAAAGAAGTGGATCCGGTCTCAAACAAATTAAAAATGTCCAAGTGTGCGAGAAAAGATCAAATTCGGTCTTCAAGGAGCATTAAATGCAATCCACCAACTATCGAAGCATTTAATGAAGAGAGAAACACTAAAGGACAGGAGCAACATGGTGATAGTGACATAAAGTCACCAACCAACCAATGCCAGAGCGCGTGAAGACCACCCTCGATTCGAAAAGTACAAGGATGTTCTTCAGACTCAGGATTTGGTCTGAAATCCTATGATCCTATATTGGCGTACAAATCCCAAATTCAAACGGGCATTAAATTGAGTCTAACGGCCTAAGCAACGGTCCGGATGCGTCATGTTTTAACTTCTTCAACGGATCAGATTGAATCCCCTCTAACGGTCGCATTTATTGCTCAACCTATAAATACTGAAGTTGGAGATCAGAAGAAGTTGCTGATTCTTTCAAGCTTTCAAAAGCAAAACAATTTCAAAAAGCAATCAGCTTTCAAAACTCAAGAGAACAAAGCTCCGTTTCAAATATGTTAGAAAATTTTCTAAGAGAAAATCAGTTGTAAATCTTTTCAATCGGGGAATTGAAAAGTGGGACTTAGTTTCTAGATCCAGTGAGAGATCAGACACGGTATAACTCTGAGAAAAGGACTTAGCTAAGCTAGTGAGAGTTTAGAGGAATATCCTACATCCGGAAAGGGGTACTTTTCGGAGACAACTTGTAAAAGGCTTAATTTCTGCCTGTAAAGGAATTCTTCAGTGGATTAAAGCCCAGCAAGAGTTCTGGGGACTAAAAGTAGGCGGGGCCGAACCAGGAAAAAAACTTGTCTACAATTTAAATTTATTTTTTTATTTACTGTCAGTATCCGGAATCAATTTTGATTTAGGAACTTGAACCAATTTTAAATTGCAACCTGTTTTCCGTGAAAAAGGGTCATTCACCCCCCTTTGACTCGATCCATACATCCCTAAGGGACCAGCAACTGGTATCAGAGAAAGTGCTCAAGAAACAGACCTAACATTCTTGCAGCGTAAGATCCACAAAAATCCACAAGTAAAGAGATGGCTCACCAAAATCAGCTTCCTCTTGAAGGAAACTACATCACCAGACCTCCTTTGTTCACAGGAGAGCATTACTCCTTCTGGAAGACCAGAATGAAGTACTTCATTCAGTCCAAGAGCATGTATGACTGGCTCACAATCGAGGAAGGCCCATATGTTCCAACGACTGATGAAGGATTGCCAAAACCCACCTACTAGTGGGATAACAATGACTTCAGACGGGCCAACGAGAATGCTAATGCCACAACAATTCAGATTTTTGGCTTAAGCATCACTGAATGAGATAGAGTTGATGGCTGTGAAACATCTAAAGAGATGTGGGAGAAGCTGGAGGTAACCTATGAAGGCACCAACAAGGTTAAAGATGCCAAAATTGACCTCTTGGTTGAGAAAGTGGAAACCTTCAAAATGATGCCCAAAGAGTCAATCAGTGATATGAACACCAGATATATCAATCTGGTGAATGACCTGAAGAGGCTGAGGAAGGTGTACACTGAGGAGGAGAAAGTGAAGAAAATCCTCCAAAGTCTAACCAAGGAGTGGGACAACAAGAAAACTGCTATAGAGGAAGCCCATGATCTCTGAGTATATTCATACGATGAGGTCATTGGAAATCTTCTAACTCAGGAGCTTTCCTTACAGAAGTATAGCCTTCAAGAGAAGAGGACAGAGGAGAAAAAGAAATCACTAGTCCGAAAAGCTTAAGAGTTTGTATTAGACTCTGAAGATGATGATGATGAAGATATGGCTGTCTTCGCAAGAAGATTAAGGAGATTCTTAAGGAAGGATGGATCCAAGTACAAGAAACCCAGCAGAAAGGGTGATTCCTCTAAAGGAACCAAAAGCAGCTCCAAGAAAGAGAAGTTCAGAAGGGATCCGGAAGAGAAGAAAGATCCGGAGAAGAAGCTGATCTTCTTAGGATGTGGAGAAGAAGGGCATATCAACTCTAAATGTCCAAAAGGCCAGAAAGACAAGGGTAGATCCAAGAAGAAAGCCATGGCTGCTTGGGTTGACAGTGAGGAAAGTTCAAATTGTTCCTCATCTGATAAAGAAATAGCAAATTTGGCATTCATGGACGTGTAAGAAGGAGAATTCTCATCTCCCAAAGCACTGAAAAAATCTTAGCATCAGCTCTAGATGAATCTGAGGTAAACTCTTACTCTGAATCTATTTCAATTACTAACCTTCTAGAGTCTTTGTCTACTGTTATGAAGAATGTTGAGAAGAACACTAAGTTCATCAAGGAACTTAGAAAGAAAATCATGACAATGGCTGAAGATCAAGAGGCATTAGAAAACGATTTAGAGGCTGTAAGAGTCAGAGTGCATGAAACCAAAGTTGAAGAATACTCTCAAAATGCACTAGTGATGAGATTGTAAGAAAATTTCTTCGGTCTAGAGAGAGAACTTGCAATCCTCAAGGATGATCTTGGCAGAGGGGACTATGAGTCCAGAAGAAAGAGAAAAAATCAACCTGAAACCCAGAAAGGAGGTTCTTCCAAGAAGAAGGTGCATAACCATCCTATTCATCTATTTGGAAGAGCATCACAACAACAAAAGTAAAGATTCACCCATAAAGAGAAAGGAAAGAATGTGATGTCAAAAAGAGGAAGGAGAATGGTGGTGCCCAAAAAACACAAAAGTCTTCAAGAAGGGAGCTAATCTGAACCCGAAATCATACAAACAATCTGGAGGCACAGAATAGTATCAAAAAGCTCAAAACAAGCAGAAACAGCAAGAAACATGTGAAGGGTACAAGTTTTGTGGAAGGACTAATCATGCTACTAATATGTGTAGATTTAAAAATGGTTCTTATGACAGTCATGATAGACCTAGTTTGGTTATTAACCCGAGAGGGGCCAAAACTCATTGGGTACCCAAACCCACTTGATCTGTTTTGCAGGTCTGCCAGAGATCCACGAAAGATCACAACACATGACACATTGATAGTTCTGAACATGACGAACAGGTCGATGCACATGCGCACTGGTTGTGTACCAAGTTAGACCTCTAACGAAGCCTGGTGTTTAGGAGTCGCCACTTAATTAAATTATTTCAAGTCAATTAAGAAAACCCTAAAAATGTAACCAGAGAAGGGTTTGGGGAATATGTCATGATTTTTGTGTTGGACTAAATGTGATGCAGGTAAAAGGTGTTTTTTAGTTATTTGACTTGAAACCCGTAATTAATTA
>CAOJBJ012271081.1:0-10679 GCA_948291685.1 Euphorbia celastroides | reverse complement strand
CTAGTGTTTCTCTCGAATATGAAATCTTTTGAGACTTGACAGAAATTCTACGTTGATCGAGATTTGAACAGAGTTTCGACTTCGCAAAAATTTCTTGTTGGTTCACCACTTTCTTCTTCTTCGATTCTCCTTTTATAGCCGAAGAAATATTACCGTTAATATCAGACCGTTTAGAAATTATCTAACTAAAAGTTAGATAATTCTGCCCCATACTCACAACGATAATTTTTAATTGGAGGCTTCTCTTTCTTGGAGACCGCGATTACTACAACTTCTGAAATCTTGAGGCTTTGACCTTGAGTTGTTGGATTTTGATTGGAGTTGCAATTTTCAAGGTTACTTTTTGCCGGAATTAGATATTGCGCGTTTCTTGGGTGTCAGGTGCGTTATTCCGTGTTTTCCTTCGTGCCTCCCATTTTTTCAGAATGCATTAAATGCGCGCTTGTCTTTTCCTCAGACTGCATTAAATGCGATGTACTTCTAGTCGGAAGTGGACAGCTGGACAGAAGACAAAACTAACTTTTGTGTCAGCGCTCATGTCCTTATCAGCGGCATTTCTTTTCAGTGAGCTTGTCCAAAATGCTTCATTGCGTGACTTCTTTCGCTGAGAGTTCCTTTACGTCAGAGCAAAACGACCTTCAGCGAGCTGTTCTTTCAGCGAGGCTTTAGGCATCAGCGAGACTAGTCCAACATCAACATTTTTCATGGGATGCACATTTATAAGTTCTTGAAAATGAGATTTTTTTTTTTAATTTGTTGAAGAAGACTTAATCAATATTGAGGCATGGGCATTATACACCGTATGTTAATTGAGCTCTAATTAATTTATTTCGTTAAATCATTCATTTGTAATTGAGGAAAATGAATAAAAGAGAAATGTGAATTGTATAGCTTTGACTTGTTTGGCCATCATTTTCATCACACATAGCATGCATATATATTGTTCGTAGCTAAATTCATACTATACTATTAGTTGTTTTTTCTTTCCTTTTCTTCTCATAATATATATGCAATTTGTATTAATAAAGTTTAAAACCTCAAAGGACTTCTTAATTTTGCTTTAGCCACACGTGGTATAAACCACATAATTCATCAAACACCTTTTATATGATCCAGAATATTTTCTCTACTTAATTACGTAACCTAGACTTTTTTCTTCTTATTCATAATAAACTCATTTTTCTTACAATAGTCTAGCTATTATTTTGGATTGATTATACATAGTTTTTTTTTATTTGAAATAATTTTTTATATAATTGAGCCATCACTATTATCACTTCAATTGAAATTTAGTTAGTAATGAATGGTTTTACTTTTCTCAGTAATATCAAAATTAAAAGTAGCACATTACATATTTTTGCATAGCATTCCAATGAGTGATATCCACATACGAGTTTCGTTATTTTGAAATCTAATAGTATCAAAGATTATTTCAACACCCATATCACGATAAAACAGTAGTACTTTCGCATGTGTTTTTATCGTTTACCAATCAATCAGTTGGATTAAGAGCCATGTTTAATTATTTTTTCGAAAAAATCGGATTTAAACTTAAGATCTCTCTAAGATTATATAATTAAATAATATGGATTATTGCAAAACAAATATTCCGCTCATCATACGGCAGTCTTTAATATCATTTATTATGTAGTAATGTTAAATATTACCAATACTCCAGCGTGATATATTTCTTCAGCATTCTCCAGAGTGTTTCAATAATATACTCTTTGAAGTCAATATATTTTAATAGTTGTACAACTATTGATGCAATTTAGCTTCAAACAATATGATTAAAATATTCATAAGCTAAAAAAATATTCATAAGCTCAAGTCAAGACTCATTTTCACTATATTATTTTTAATAATTAGTAAATTCTTAAAAAGGTTGGGTTTCGAATCCAAGATCTTCCACTAACACATTGGAAGGTGTACCACTAAACCAAAGTCAATTGGTCATTTTCACTATATTATGATTTACTTTATCTAGAAATTTCCTTTTTATTTTGTTTGGATATAAAATCATATACAGGAAGAATATAGAAACGTTAATTGTTGATTTCTAAGTTATAATTACATTGCCTTTACTACTGCAAAGGTTTTTGAGACTATTAGTCAAATACTAAAAAAATCGACAATTACATTTTAAAAATAAAGTATAGATAGAAGATACTAATTATATTAGGCAAAAGCAAGCAATAAAAGCTGGTTAAGGCAATTTATCTGTTTTCTTGTAAATGTTCTGTTCTAAGTTATAAAACGAAATAAAAAATTATCATAGAGAAAGTCAGGCTCGTAATTAATTTCACCGTCTTAAAGTTTAAAACTTTCCGATTGAGACTTTATGTTAGAAATTAATGAAACAAAACCTATGTGAAAATAAAAATCTTTTGTTTATTTTTTTTATTTTGAATAGAAAGAAAGTATTGAAAATAAGGAACATTCGAAGAAAATCTAGGAAAAGTGGTAAAGTCATGTTGACATGTCCAATAAATATATGAGTATATCAATATATAGTATTATATTAAATGATTTGTTTTTTAATTTTTAGGTCTAATGTTATATTAGGAGCTCATCTATATCAAAAATTTTAGTTGAGGGTTTAATCTTTAGGGGTTATCAATTGAAAACCTAAACTTATAAAAAATGATTCAAGGGTCTCTGTCCTAGGTGACATCCGATGTGGCATGTGTTGACTTTTCTGGCGCGTTTGGTTTTTTTAGATGTGACATGTACGGAGGCTCTTAGTTGAACCACTTTTTATAAGTTTAGTTCTTCAAGTGGTAACTCAAATAGTTGGGATCCTCATCTGAGAAATCGAGCATACTTGAAACCCTTAATAAAACATTAGACTTAATTTTTATTTTATTTTTTTCAACTTTTGTTGACTAATTTGTGTTTTTGAATATAACATAAATATTATTTGTTCTGGTTTTATGCACTCCATTAATTTATTTTGTTCTTGCACATGGATATAATTAATCTATTATTATTATTATTATTATTATTATTATTATTATTGTTGTTGTTGTTGTTGTTGTTGTTGTTGTTATTGTTAGGCCTAATGCCTTTAATAGGGTCTTAAATATGTCTGATTTTTTAGTTGAGGTTCCAAACTATTTGACTTACCATTTAAAGACCTAAACTTACAAAAAATAGTTCAACTAAGGACCTTCGTACATGTCATGTCAGAAAAAGTCAAACGCGTCAAAAAAGTCAACACATGCCACATCGGACACCACCTAAGATGAAGGCCCTTACTTGAACTACTTTTTGTAAGTTTAGGCCCTCAACTGGTGACCCGCAAAGATTGAACCCTCAACTGAAAATTTTTTATGAGACCCTCAATAAAACATTAGACCTTATTATTATTATTATTATTATTATTATTATTATTATTATTATTATTATTATTATTATTATTATTATTATTATTATCATTATTATTATTACTTACAAAACAATATTTGCATGACTGTCTTCATTTGTCATTTATCAAGAAATAAGAATATAATCGAATGTTATCTGCGTATCATAATAGATTAATAGGTATCATTCTTTTACAATATTATTACGAGTTTTTGTAATGGCATTTTGAAGTAAATCGTTGATTATGTTATTATTAATTCAAATTTCATTTCCCTTATAGTCATATTTAGGTAAAGTGACACTTATTCTTTAAACTAAACTTATGATAGAAAAATTCTCGCATATTACTTGTTAATATCAAATATATAATATAATGGCAGTTACTTTCAAATGTATGATCAATTATTATTTATTGAGGAAAAGGTAATTTATTAAGGATTATATGAGGTTGCCTTATTAAACTGTTGTAAAAAATATAAAACTCTTTTATGAGCTCGGTTTAGCTTTAGTAGTTAATACTACTAATACTTGGAGATAAGTTTTTCCAAGCAAAATTTTTAGAGATATATTCCTAATCGGTTATAAATAATTAATGAAATTTTAATGACCACAAACATACAAAAACTCTCCAAATTTCTATGAATGGGAAGTCTTATATACCTTAATTCCAACCAAATCTTGGAAGTATTCACCTAATTTCTTTTGAAAAATTTATGCAAGAATCATAATTATGTAAAATGATTAAACATGTTCCTAATCATTTTATTTTTATCAAATCCATACACAAGTTAAAAATAAAAAAAAATATAATTTACGAGTCGAACTTGAAAATTACTCTACATGCTCGAGCAAAATCCCATCCCGAACTTTTATATAGTAATAGTCACGATTTGAATCGACATTTTTAGCAAAAAAAAAAATCTAACACAACCCTTTTGTATTTTTTGTTTATAAAGGAAATTCGAATGATATTTTTCAGCGTTGATTGCAATTAAACGACAGGTTAATAATTTTTCAGAGGAAAGATTGGGTGACACCAATAAAAAAATAATATTACCGTTAATGTAAAACAGAAACGCATAACAAAAATCAACAACAGTCAAGACATAAACTGTAATTTTTCAGCTTCACCAATTTCTGTTGGACAGCTTTTGAATAATAAATTAATTAACTAGCCAACTAACTTAAACCAAACAACTTATAATACATATAAACACACGCAAATTTTCAGTCAAAAAAATGACAAGTTATTGTTTTTAAATTGAAAATCGTCGCTTTTCCAGCTATAACTAAATTATATGACCTAGCCTTAATTAATCAATAAAATTATTTATTTTTGTTATAATTCATTGAACTAAAATAATCATTCTCGAACAATAAAAACGGCTTCTCCCTCTTTTTTCTTTTGAGCTGCAGCAAACTATTTGATTCTCATTATAAATACTTTATTCTGCTTAATTCAGAAAACGGTGGAAATTTCTTCTTTTTCTACTGTTTTCCCTCAGTTTCTTTCCTTTTCCGGAAGAATTTTGCAGAGAAGGAAAGTCAGTAATTTCCTCTTTATACATTGGTCAATTGTTTTTTTTTTCCGATTTGGGGGTTTTTGAGCTCCATTGTTGAAATGTGATACTGTTATTTCTTGAATCTGGATTAACGGCAGTTTTTAGCTGCTAATTGGTGCGAATTTGAACAATCTGATGCTATTTTCCTCTTTTTCTCAGTTTATGCCTGCAAATTTGCAGAAATATGAACAATCTGATTAACTACTATCATAGACTTCAAACCGGAAATCTGAGCCGGTTTTTGGTATTGTACGATTCTATGCTAATTGGAGATATCTTTTTGCTGATTGTGTTTTAGATTTACCCGTTTGATGATGGAAACCCTGGAATTAGCGAAGAAACAGGAATCTCTTCCAACACTAATCAGATTCGTCTCAACAGAAGAAGTTCCCGGTTTCGACAGTACAAATTCGAAAGTGCTTTCCATTTTGAAAAAGAAACAGTTATCAATTTCTATAGCTGCTGTGATGGGCCAAGGCATTCAGCTTCCCTTAGCATGCCTTGCACTCCAATTGTACACTCCAAAAGAGTCGTTTTCGATGATAATGAGAAGGTTTTAGGCAATGGAGATCCAATTTCTGCAGCTCGAAATCCCGCCCCTAAGGCGAAAGCAAAGAAATTCTTTTCACAGCCAATGCTTAAGGGAGTACAAGATGAAAGAGTTGCAGATTTTGTGAAGAAGCAGTCTGTTAAAAAGTTTAGAGACAGACCGTTCCATTCTTTCAAAACTATGTCGGGGAAAATCGAGAGGCAGCTGACTTTTCTAAGAGGGAAACAGCCTTGAGACGAAGAGAATTTGCCTGAGGAGTTTGCTGAGAACAGATCACAGAAGGACGCTTTGCCTGTGGATCGGTACTTTGATGCTTTGGAAGGTCCAGAACTAGAGAAACTCAGGGTAATTCATTAAATCTAGTATATTTCTGTAAGGCGAAATACTTGACTACCCCCTTAAATTTGCAAAAAGTGCACCGGTTTGCCCCTGAACCTGGTAATCAAGGGCAAACTAGTGCCCTTACAAGTTTAAGGGGGTCATTCAGCTATTTGGGCCAAGCTCAGGAGGCTAATGATGAGTTTCGCCTTTCTTTAATGTCGATATTGATTCGTGTTTCGGTTTTTACAGGCATCAGAAGAAATAGTGCTACCAGAAGACAAGACATGGTTATTTCTTCTAAGGTATCCCGTTTCGGCTTTGGGTATATGTCTCGGCATTAGCAGCCAAACAATTTTATGGAAAACACACGCCACCTCTACCAGCACAAAGTTTCTTCACATTTGTCCACAAATAAATCTGGTTCTATGGATCATATCTGTGGCTCTTGTAGTCATTGTTGGCAGCATTTATCTCTTGAAAGTCATATTCTACTTCGAAGCAGTCAAACGCGAATACTACCACCTGATTCGGGTCAACTTCTTCTTTGCACCGTGGATCGCCCTCCTCTTTTTAGCCCTCGGATTGCCCCCCTCGATATCGAAAGACCTCCCCTCTTGCCTTTGGTACATTTTGATGACTCCTTTTTTTATTCTCGAGCTTAAAATCTACGGGCAATGGATGTCTGGAGGGCAAAGGAGGCTTTCAAAAGTGGCTAATCCTACAAACCATCTCTCGGTTGTGGGAAACTTTGTTGGGGCGCTTTTGGGTGCCTCGATGGGGCTCAAAGAGGGGCCTCTTTTCTTCTTTGCTGTTGGTTTGGCCCACTATACGGTGCTATTTGTGACTCTTTATCAAAGGCTACCGACCAATGAGACACTCCCGAAAGAGCTACACCCGGTTTTCTTTCTCTTTGTTGCTGCGCCTAGTGTCGCCTCGATGGCTTGGGCGAAGATTCAAGGCTCTTTTGACTATGGGGCGAGGATTGCTTACTTCATTGCCTTGTTTCTCTATTTCTCACTGGTTAGTTAGTCTCTACCTTAGTATGACAATTTCAAACCCGTTTTTATGGATTCTATTAGTTAGTGACAAAATATGTTGTTTTGTTTTGTAATTTTGTAGGCGGTCTGTATCAATTTCTTCAGAGGATTCAAGTATATGAAACATGTTGGCTTCATACATCAAGACCCCTTATACTGGTCCAAAAACGCCCATTTACCCATTTACCCTTTAACTTAAAAAGTGTCCCATAATTTATTAAGGTCACGTGTCGATATATGGTTGAATGACGAAGAATGTGAAAGTTTATATCTTTGAAAGTCAAACCAATTAGATATTGACACATTGCAACAAGGATTACTAGTACATTTTTTCCAAGTTCAAGGGGTAAATGGAACTTTTGTAGGCGTTGATGATCAACTATAAGGGTTCTAATGCCAAATATTACAATTAGAACTAGACTTTCAATGTTCTTATTATTGATTCGGATTTTGCAGATTTTCGTGGGCTTGGTGGGCCTACACGTTCCCAATGACCGGAGCTGCACTGGCAACCATTCGATACTCAAACGCAGTAACTCAAACACTTGCAGTTTCTCTCAGCATTGTTTCCTCGTTAACGGTTCTAGCTCTGCTAGTAACAACGATAATACACGCCTTTTGGCTTCGGGACCTTTTTCCCAATGACAAAGTCATTGCTATAAGTGTTGAGAATGCGAAACCCAATAGCCATAGTCATCACTTGAAGTGGTTTCACCGAAGAAATGGAAGTTTTGAACATCGGGAAGTTGAAAATAACTTGAAAAATATGGACCCGAACAACGACATAGAAGCCCCGAAAAACAATAATAGCATAAATGGGAAAGACTAGTTAACAAGTTCAATGAAGACTAAACAATGTGATTTGTGAGGAAAACAAAATATGGGAAATTTTGTTATTCCTATGAACATGTCACATGTAAAGTGAGTGTATTGAAGAGTTATATGGTTGGGATGCGCACTTGAAGATGTATGATTGTGTATAAAAGTTTTGTGATACAAGATGTTTCGTGTATCATAATGTGTTTTTTCTTATAGTGTACGAACCGATGAAATAATGTTTTACAATAAAACAGTTGAGTATATATGCTAGAAAAACTATTCATAAATAGGATTGATCATTGTTCGCGTTGATCTCCATCGTACTTTAGAGTAAACCATTGATTCGGGCTACTGACAAATGTAAAGCTTACTTTATAATTTTATATAACTACAAGTTCTTATAAGCTTGAGTTTGAACATGTTATATAACCGACAACGAACAATTTTCGAGTTTGGGTCGTCATCCTCTTGGTTTCCACCTGATTTTCCATAGGCAAACATGCTTTTGAGAGATTGAAAACGATATTGGACCCATATGTAGTCACATTGAACATGCGCTATGTACAAAATTTTTTCCTAAAAGACAAGAAACAAGTAACGAAAAGATCGATTGCCCTAAAAAACAACAAACAAGTAACGAAAAGATCGATTGTTGATTGCTGTAATGTCTGGGCAAAAATTTGTGAACAACTCAACGATATGGACATAACCCATTAGACTATTGATGAAGGAGAAATATAATGTCCGATAAGATCCAAAGTTATATCTAACTCTTATAATTGTTTTAAAACTTTTAATAGTGACACTTAAAATTTTTGCATCCGGCACAATATAACATTGGTCCCCTTTCTTTCTTTCTCTATGTGTTTTTCAATCGATTTCACTCCAATTTATACGTTTTCTACTCACAATAGTTATCGACTTTTGTCTATCTGTCTATCAACTTCAATTGTTTGATTAAAACACAACTGATCGTACTACTTTATTTGTATTGAAAATTAATTAAATTGTGAAACTTATACTTTGAATTTTTCCTACTTTATACAACATGTTACAAAAACTAGACTCAAAAGTTCGACTTGGTAAGCAAGATTTGATTTGAATGCTAATGATGTGAAAGTGAAATCCTCATCAGAACCCGCTACAGTGGGATGAGGATTCCCCATGAGTATATATTAGAACGATCTTGTCCTGGTATAATAAAAAGTCGGAGACTCTACTTTAAACAAGGCCGATATGAAATTATCGATTTGCAATCTGCTCTGTTCGATTTACAACACCTTACGTGTATAAGTAGGTTTTGGTCCCCCGCAAGTAGCTAGTGTATAGCTACAATAGAAAAACAATGCCACAAAAGAATCGAATGGTAATTGTACTTGTTTTTTTGTTAGTAATAATTTGCATAAAACCCAACGAGCAAGACAAATAAGAAATAGGTAAAAAAACACAAACAAATCTATGCATTGCCAATGTTTCCCTATCTTCACATGGGATCAACTTCTCATTTTGTGCCCAATGGCCACACATGCATATTTCTTTCTTCTCCAACATGTTACTATTTGTCATTCTTATAGGGGAGCATATATCTACACTTCTTTTTGAAATCATGTAATTATTGTTCACTTTACGACTTCAAAATGTATCTGAAAAAACATAATAACTTGACATTTCTTATTGTCACGGCCAATAATTTTACATGTTGTTAGATATATTTAATTCATTATTAGATATTTATATCAAGTCATCAATATATCTTTAATTTTACCAATTTTGAACCACTTGTTCAAATTATGGAAACAATTCCTAAAAAAAAGTCAAGAGTAAACTTGTAGACATATATCATATACTCTCTATAGACCCTTCATAGTGAACTCTTAGTCTACTAAGTTGCCATGTTATCACTAATCACATTTTTACCAAAAAAGTCACAAATCAAATATACTTTATGTAATTACTGATTATATATGTTGCATGGGACATGGAAAAATGATGGAATCTACAATTTCCCTCAAATTCCCAACAATCAATCATTTCAATCTTGGAATCTAATTTAATTAGCGTTTATTGTTTATAAATAAAAACTAATTATAGGCTAATCAAATGAGGGCACATAATTGTATAGTACAATTGATATTGCTCCAATGTCAACATTATTAATAAAAAAGGCCCATAAGAATGATTGTGTTGCAAAATTTAAGGCTTGTGTTTGGTGTCAGAAAGAATGTTTGAATTGAGGGGTTTATCGGACCAAATTTAACTGTTTCTTCATATTTTTTTTTTCAAACCCTATTTTTTAAGATTTATAATATTTTTATTCCATTCATTTATCTCATTTTACTTTCTCTAAAATAAGATATTAATATTTTATTATTATTATTATTATATTCAATTTATATCTTACACATCATTAATAACAAAAAAAATCAATTAAAAAAAATGAAAAACAAATAAAATTAGGTTACTTTTTGTTCCCATTTTTGTTTCCTATTTTACCAAAATCTCGTTTTAGGAAATTTTTTGATTTGTCCTTATTCCAACAAACCTTCGAATCGCAGTTTTCTCTCAATAAATTCAAGTACAATCTATTTATATAGTTTATTATTTATATTTTTCTAATTTGAACAATATGTTTTTAAGTTGTAAATAATATCCATCAAAGAGTGTGATTTTACCAAAAAAAAAGATAACAAATGTCTTAGCCTGATATTAAGACTAAACTTGTGATTTGTAAAAGTTTTTGAAGATATGTTATATTAGGAATGTATGCGGGAATTTTTCTTTGAATTTTATCTGAGTGCAATTGTACAAATTTTTAAAGGTTATATGCATCGTTCAACTCTTAACGTTTTTCCGAAAAATCATTTAAGCCCCTAATGTTTTGAAGTGGCTGTTTAAGCCTCTAATGTTTCCAAAAGTGTGCCATTTAAGTCCATCAAATACACAAATCCACTCTCACTCAAGAGAGTGGGTACACTCGCCACCACGTGTTAGGGTTGGAAAAGTCAAACCAATCTCGACCCGACA
>CAOJBJ012268084.1:0-15379 GCA_948291685.1 Euphorbia celastroides | reverse complement strand
AAGAAGCTTTACTCGATTTTTAGCTCACTCGAAGAAGAAGACCAATTTGTATATCACTTAGATTTTGCTTTGTCTTCTTGTCTTCAATCTTCGAATATGAATCTTATTTATAGTGTTAGGAAAAGTGTCCATTGTAATATGGCCGTTAAAATATGTCCGTTGTAATCAACCAACCAGCTGTTGTAATCAACCAACCAGCCGTTGTAATCAACCAACCAGTCGTTGTAATCAACCAACCAGTTGTTGAAATATGGCCGTTAGAAAGTGTCCGTTGTAATCAATTAACCAGCCATTGCAATCAACCGACCAATTAGGATTTTGGTTGGTGAGTTTCTTTCATCAACCACCCAGTCGTTGTGATCAACCGACTCATTTAGATATTGGTTGGTGAGTTTCTTTCATCAACCACCTAGCCGTTGTGATCAACCGACTCTTTTAGATATTGGTTGGTTTCTTTCATCAACTAACCAACCGTTGTGATCAACCAACCCTTGTTGGTGAGTTCTTCATCTATTCTCCTTGATCGGTTGGTTTTGGACTTTCTGCTTGATTATTCCAACTTGGCTTTTTGCAGTGTGCTTTTCTCTAACATGTGGAGTCTTTAATTCTCACTTGTAGCTTCTTCAAATATATTTTAATATAACTAATACTTTTTTATTTTATATTAATTAATTAAAATATTGTAACAATACTTTATCGCCTTTAGTTGTAATAATCAAAACTTAGCTCAACAGTTATTTTTGAGTGTAGACAGTTAGCTAATTCCTTTTCTTCTGTTATATTTAGTTTTGTGAACAGAGATGCAAACCTTTTGGCTCATTGTTTAGCCATGTTAGTCTATTTGAATGAGGTAACAGGGGGAATGGATGTCTAATCCTCCCGATTGTGTTGCCCAACTTTGGCTTTCAATTTAATCTACACTCTTTCCCTAAAATAATATCACGATATTCAAAAGTTGATTTTACTAATATGTAATCTAATTTTGAGTTCATTTCTCATTCCATTATCATACTTATTCTGTTGTGTTTTTAAATTGTATTATGGAGTTTTAGATTTCATAATGTTTCCTTTCATGTTATAATAAATTCATAATATTATTTTAACATGCTTTGTTATTAAATAGATTTAAATTATTGGCTTTATTTTATGGATAACTTCAAAAATTCCCCTTAAGGTTTGACCATTTTCCAAAACACTTGTGAGGTTTAAAAATTATCACTCCTGATGTTTGCAAGTGTTATCAAAAGATGGAAATTCTGTTAAAGGGGATAAAATTGATGATGTGGTAAAGGGTGATTTTGTCGAACTACTTATTCAACTCATTAACCCTAACCCTAAGAACTCATATACCCAACCCTATACCCTCATCGAACTGAACCTGCCGCCGCCGACAACCCTCCTTCACCGGTGAAACCCAACCTTCCTTTCACCGTCAAAATCGTCGGCAAAACTCAACCTCACTCTCACTGCCGAAATCGTCGACGACCACAAAATTCATTGGCTACCCCATCTCTCCTTTTTCTCTATCCTTTTCCTCTTTCTCCCTTCCTCTTTTTACCGGACAAAGCAAACCCACCGCTCCTCCTTCTCCGAGACAGATCTGTAGTTAAAATGAAGACATATCTACGGTGAAACTTCAAAATTGGAGCGAAAATACTCTGACCGTAGTGTCCAAAGTTGGAGATATTGTAGTCACGATTTTTCGGCAAGGAGAGAGGTGAGGGCTTGCGATTTACCAATGGGGAGGAAAGGGTTTAGATCGAGGAGAGAAATGGTAGGAGATAGACGATGACTATTTTTAGATCTAGGTTTGTGATCGCCAGAGAATTATGCCAATAGTGGTGGAGCGGGTGGCGGTCGCGGAGGAGAACGAGAGAGGAGAGAAAGGGTAGCCAGCACCGGTTCGGGTTGTCGCTGGAATCACGATTTTTCGGTGACGACAACAGCGACAAGTAGGGTTAGGGAACATCATTTGGTAGGGATAAGGTTGAGTATTTAGCTTAAGGTGGTGAGTAAATAGGTTTGAATTTAGGGTTAGGGTTTACTAAAATGGTTTGACAATTTTGCCCCTATGCCACATCATCATTAACACCTGTTGGATGCAAAATCTGTCTTTTGATAACGGTTGCAAACTTCATGAGTTTTTTTTAATACATTTAAACCTTAAAGGTGTTTTTGAAATAAGGTCAAACCTCAAGGGGGGTTTTTTAAGTTATCTTTTTCTTATTACAATAGTCTCATAGATTAATTGGTGTCCCCAAGTCTTGATTTTGTGTTCCAAAATTAGATTCATCTAAATATTGGAACCAATTTTCTTATTATTCCTTCTAGTTGAAATTGACAAATAACAAAATCAAATACTCTATTTTTCTTTTTTGCGTACTTCATTATCTTTTTGTGGAGGAATACCAAGAAATTTGAAAAATATTAAAATTAACATTTATTGATTTTGTGAGCTATACATGTAAGGTAACTTACTTTGCTTCTCTCCACAATTAGATGAGTGAGCTATACATTATTTTAGTGGTCTCTACCATCTAATTTAATAGTGAGATGAAGAAATTTAGCTTTAATTTATTAAAAAAATTGCCTCATAATGGGCTTACAATAATATTTAAAGAAAACTTTATCCCTCCTCACCTAAGTGTGGGTTCAAACCTGCAACCTCTGGGATCGTAGCTTTAGTCGTTAACCACTAGGCTACGATCTTTGCCATAAATTTAGCTTTACTTTGTTTAAAAATAAAGTAAGGATAACTTACATCAAAAAAATTTCATACAAACATTATTGTTTTGGAACATGTTTCATTAAATAAACGTACTTTTATGTGTATATTTTTCGAACTAGTTTTCTCTTAGGCTCTTTCTTTTAACATATGACTAGCTGTTGTGTGTGATCTTTTCATGCCAAAGCCCATCCTCAGTAGCCCACTTCAAGCCTGTTGCATATCTATCAATGATGGAGTAGATACTATTAAGCTCATCGAAGAGCAACGTTTTGGGTTAGATAAATGTGTGAGCGCGGGATTTTCACATCCCCTCACGAAGCGATGATGAAGATACTTTTTGTTATACTACATTGATGCAGGACCTATTGTTCAGATTCGCAACGAGGTTTCTTGAAATTGGGAGTTCCTATACCTAAGAGAAAAATCTCATGCCTTAGGAAAATCCTTATAACTTTGAGAGAAATCATATACCTTTTAGAGACTTAGGCTAAAATTAAGTAAAGGCCCATGGAATTATCATTCTTAACCTTAAAAATTATCTCAAAGACTCTCCTCAACATCCAATTATGTTTTTCCGAGCTTAGGACCCACCTAAAACCCAAGAAAAATCAA
The DNA here is from genome assembly GCA_948291685.1 of Euphorbia celastroides. NCBI lineage: Eukaryota > Viridiplantae > Streptophyta > Magnoliopsida > Malpighiales > Euphorbiaceae > Euphorbia > Euphorbia celastroides. The sequence continues at coordinate 12,039 of CAOJBJ012268084.1, read as the reverse complement.
GCCCAACTAAAAAGCTCGGAATGGCCCGGTTCGGCGTTATGGCCGAACCTAATGGCATTACGGTCGAACCCATTGGTTCGACCATAATGCCGGTCCACGGCTGAACCGAGTGAGGTTACCACCTAGCCGAATGGAATCTCGGCCAAAGCGAGTGATTCAGCCGCAACCTAGACTTTAGGCCTAACCAAATGGTTATAGCCGAACCAATAGGTTCGGCCGTAACACCCAATGGTCCCAAGACTCGAATTACGTGGAAATTTGAATTTTTCGAGTAAATTTAAAGATTTCACAAATCTATAAATACCCCACTCATTTCCAGTGTTAAGGGTTCAACTATTTTGACTAAAAACTATAAAAAAACATTGGAAATTCATGAAAACTTCGATTTGGAGCAAGTATTTGAGGACTTAGAGACCCCAAGCAAGTATTCCAACCATTTTCTCCCTATTTTCAATCCCTCCAACCAACCCGAACGTGGATTCACGTTTCTAGGGTAATTTCTAAGCTTCAAAGAGGCTCTGCCTTAGTTTATTAGGCTTAAAAATTGTAAAAAACCTCGAACAAAAGCTCTCCCGATCCAATTTGACCTCCACGGACGAACCCATGTTACCACCGAACCTATTGGTTCGGCCGCAATGCCAATGGGTTCGGGCGTAGAGGCCTCCGAGGTTCGGTCCGCCCAAAACAATTTATTTTTGTGTTCTCTTTGCTTTTTGTTAGCATTTTATGTTAAATAATTGATGAAATGCATATTTTGACTCCTTATTAGGATGTTTAGACTTTATTTTACCTAGTTTTTGGCAGAAATCGGAGTTGAGGGTAAGAGCCCTTTATGGCCGAATCCAATGGGTCTACGCCCGAACCTATGGGTTCAGCAGTAAACCTGTTAGGTTCGGCCATAGAGTTCATTTCCCCAACTCCGGGTTCGACTTATGGCCGAACCCATAGGGGTTACAACCGAACCAATAGGTTCAGCCGTAAGCCCATTAGGTTCGGCCTTAAGCCCACTTCAGGAGTTTTGACTAAACTTTGATGTTTTATATGTTTTCGAGCCTAGATTTGATTTTTGGAAATGTAATATGACCCCCACGAAGGGCACAAGTCCATGATAACCGACCAAATCTCGAAATATCGCCCTAAAATCATTGGAAATCGACTTTACATGTTTAGTTTGAACTTGAAAAAGTTTAAATCGTGTTTATTTGTGATTTGTGCGCTATTTTATCGAACTAACCTTTATTTTACAGGTTTTAGATGTATGTTTAGGATTAGATGTATGTTAGAATTTAATTTTCCGCATTAGAACGATTGTATAGGATTTATTTGATTAGACTCCGAGTTGTATTATTTTTAATCTCTACCCCTGTAGATAGGAAGCCATATTTGTTTTATTTCTTGATTTATTTTTATCGCTTCCATGCTTTATACGTTTTAATTGAAACCGGACTAAAATTGTATCACTTGGACTCGATGATTAAAACGAACTTAGGCTTATAACCGCGCTCACCAAATAATCCATTTTATTGGCCGAAAATGAATTAAGAAGTAAAAACCCGCCGACGAACTCAGAATCTCTAAACCGATTTTATTTTGAAGGTTAAGTAAAATTGGTTATTTTTCCCGTGCTTCCCGGGTGGTGACTCCAAATCTTTTTAAAATCTCACTTAAAATGTTTTCTCACGTTTACACGGGCCAACCCTAAAACCGAAAATGAAAATCTCAATTTTCTCGAAACCTTCAACGGGAAATATATAAGCAGCGCATTACTGAGTTAGGTTTTCATGCCATGCGATACAGTTTTACCCGCTCTCAGTTTTCTCTCAAGAACTCGATCTTCTCTTGGTGTTCTTTGTTCTTTGGTGACCTTTTGGTGGCGAAGTTGGTTGTAAAAGACGGTGATCTCTGCTCTTGTGTTCTGTTATTTGACTAGTCTCTTACTGCTTGGTGTTGTATCTCTCGTTTGTGCCTTAATCTTTGTATATCATTGCTTGTAATGTTGCATATGTTAGATTAACTGATAACCTGAGATAGATAGGGTTTGATTTAGGGTTGTACTTTGATTTTGAGGCCTTTAGAGCCATCTAATAAAGTAGCTCCTAATCCAGCCTGTAGACATAGTCTTACAATCAGTTAAGTAACTTGGTTGTAAGGTGAGCTACCTTAAAAACCGATTGTGTTGATTCTGTCTGTTTACTTTCGGTTTAACATCGGTAAAACCCTGTGAAAGATTAAAGAACTTGGGTTAAAATCATAACACTAGCACTAAACTTGAACTGAACTGAAATTTATTTGAAATAATTAACTAAAACTTATTCGAAACTTTATGAAATTGAAACTTGTATCAAACCAACAAAAATAAAATGATATATAAATGTATTTCAAATATGTTAAATTATAATGAAAGTAAAAAGAATTTAATGGACATTAGACCTGTCCGCGGGCTTGCTGATCCGCCCAACCCCCCGAACCTGAAGTATTTAGGATGAGTTTGGGACTATATTTATGAATTTTTTTGGCCTGGCCCGAATCCATTGAAGCCCGCGTCATAAATGAGTCGGGTTTGGGATTAGGTTAAAATCTCAATGGGCCTCCTGGTCAGTGTAATTTTTTAATAAAATAAAGTTTTTATATAAAGATAGTATACAATTCTTAGTAATCTACTGTAGAAAATGAAAATATTATTAATAAAACATGTTATCTTACATTATTACAGATAAAAGTAATGTATTTTTCATTAAATATGTACATTTACATATAAAGTATTTATAATATATTAAATTTATAATAAACTTTTGATGTAACATCATTGTGATGTTTTTTATATTTTTTTATTTTTGAACCCGAAACCCGATCCAGTCTAACCCAAACCCAGCCCGGCTCGAGCCTGAAAAAAATTCAAGCGGGTTGGGTCGGGTTTGGAATTACCATTCGTAAAAAACCCGCCGGACTGAACCCGACCGAACCTGGTCCACGAACAGGTCTAATGGATATCTAATGAAAACATAATAGAATTGAATTTAATAAAACTGAATAAAATTAAAATTAAACTAAATAAAATGAAAATGAAATGAGTTAAATTAAAAATAAGTTGACAACATCCATTCCAATCATAATAACCACAACGAAAATTAAGTATTCTCTCCATTTCAAAATAAATATCATTTTGACAAGTTTTCTAATATCAAGACTGCATTAAATGAAATAATAAAAATATTATTATATTCTTTAATCTAATTATTCATGTTATTTCATATTTTTTAGTGACAGAATAAACAAGGATAAAGATGAAAAAATAAATATAAATATATTATAATTATCGAAGTAATACTCGTTAAAAAAGATTCTTTTATTAATTAATAATACTTATTTAAAAAGGAATGTGGTATTTATAACCATGGTAAAATTTTAAAATCAACCATTCCTTTATGGATATGATAATCATAATTAAATTTGAAGCGTAATTTTATACCATAAAATACGGAGAAATAGATTGCATAAGAGTGACGTGGAAAAATAGCACGCCACAGCGTGAGACTGAACCAAAATATAATAACAAAAAATGAAAATTAAAAGTGATGACAGACCAAAATGGGGGGCCCAGCCACAGGTGGACGCATATTAGTTGGACATCAAATTTTATTAAATTAAAATTATAAACTTCACTTTTCTTTTTTCTAGAAAAACAAAAAACTGAAGAAAGAAGGCATCGCCAGATTCCAACTTTGATCTCAAAAGACGAAAGAAGGGAAACGGTTGATTTTATCCCCAGAAAAAGCAGCCGATCTACTCGCAATTCTACTACAAATGGGCACCCTACAGTCGTGGAGAAGAGCCTATGGCGCTATCAAAGATTCGACTAAAGTCGGATTAGCCCACGTTAATAGCGATTTTGCGGTACCTCTTCTTCTTCTTCTTTCTTAATTTCTCCATTTCTTCTGTTGATTTTGGTTTTTGATTTGGTTGGGGTTTTGTGATCAGGAACTTGATGTTGCCATAGTCAAAGCGACCAATCACGTCGAGGTTCCGCCCAAAGACAGGCATCTTAGGAGTCGGTTATTCTATTTCGTTTGATTTAGTTTTTAATTGGTAGATTCAGTTTTCTGTGTGCTTATGGAGGATTTTGATTGGTTTTCTTGCAGAAATCTTGTTTGCGACCTCGGCGATTCGGCCTCGTGCCGATGTTGCTTACTGTATTCACGCCCTTTCCCGCCGACTGTCTAAGACTCATAATTGGACGGTACTCGTTTCAATTGTAATTGGTTTATTGTTGAATTTGTTAATTCTGTGCCTAGTTGGGCTTGATTACTTTGCTTTATGACTGTGAACCGGTTTGTGTATCTCTGTGCTTTTGAGTATTCCATTGTAAATTAACAATACTAGCGCTCTCTGTATTATCTAAATTATTTGACTTAATTCTGGCATTTGCTGTGTAAATTAACAATTCCAGTCCGATCTTTAGATCTTGGATCAAAAAGCCTGTTGGGACCCAGGATCAGCATCACTATTTTGATAGAAACTAGATTTGTTTTTTCTTTTCTGTCAGCAGCAAGTGTTGTTTCATTATAGTTTCGAGCAAATAAGTAGATCTAATTGTAAGTTGTTCTTTTTTGTGCATGCATTTGCCCCTTATTTCCTAATCTTTGAATCCAAGTATAGCATATAGGTTATTGCATTTGTTATAAACTTCGCATTCTCTGAAATTTGATGCCTTTTCATCTGACTTAATGTATATCTAGATTATCAAATATTATAGAATTCGGTGGAAATTTTTCCCCACTAGAAAAGTATTGCATCTGCTGTTGATTTGTTTGGAGAAAGATAGTACAATTATATCCTAAATTTCAGTTGTTTGGAATGATAAGAGACTTCATTTTAATGCAAGTGATGTGAAATGTCATTAGTGACTGTTTTATATGATTACAATGAAAATATATAGGTAGTTTGATTTTTGATTGATTATGTCCAACTTTTTGGTTAACAGGTTGCATTGAAAACATTGATTGTCATCCATAGATTACTAAGAGAAGGCGATCCTACTTTTAGAGAAGAACTACTGAATTTCTCCCAGAGAGGTCGCACTCTCCAACTTTCTAATTTTAAGGATGATTCGAGCCCGATTGGTAATTCCATATCCTTGTCGCCTTTTATCCTCTCTTTATGCCTCGCCTTTCTTTCAAGTGTTATTATTTCTTTTTTGTAATGAAAAATGAACATAATTCAGTACATCCATATATTATTTCATTGCTTCCATTTTCTTCTTTAGCTTGGGATTGTTCTGCCTGGGTCCGTACGTACGCTTTATTTCTGGAGGAACGTCTGGAATGCTATAGAATTCTGAAGTATGACATCGAAGCTGAGCGTGCTCCAAAACCTGGACCAGGGCAAGAGAAGGTACATCAACTAATAGTGCTGCACTTCTTGGACTACATACTATGAAATTTTTATTCTTAATCGCCCATTCTTTGCTTGTTTCTTTTTCAATATTAAAGGGAAAGAAACTGCAAGTTTTTGCCGTCCACTCAGAATTAATCATGTATTTGGCGTTACCAGGGCAATTCAATTGCATACGACAAGAAACTTACATTAGTGTTAATTTTTTCGTCTTCTCGGAATTAGATAGTTCGGGTTTTGTTTTTCTTTGGAGGCATGTTTTGTGTGTCGTTAAGTCCAAACTCGAGTTGAAGTCAATAATTTTCCCATTTGAATAGTTTATTGAATTTTCCTTATTTGGTTGAATATTTCCGTTAGATATTTTGTTGACACTATAAAATAACATATGGAAGCTTGTTATCGCCTCTCTTATCATCTTTCTTTTATTTTTTGATTTTATGCAACAAATTGCTGTCTTAAAGATGATCTGTTCTTGTTGTCTGGTTTCGTATGTTAGGGTATGTACGGATTTCAACACTCTATTCAGCTGTATTTTTTTCCAAATTTTATTTCAGTTTACTTTCATTTTCAGGGCTACAGCAGAACCAGGGAATTGGATAGTGAAGAATTGCTGGAACAGTTGCCCGCATTGCAGCAACTGTTATATCGCCTTGTTGGTTGTCGGGTAACTTTCCATAAAACTACTCTAACCTTTTTCTAGTTCATTGATCTTTATGTTTTTGCTAGTTGATATACTGGTGTGTTGAAATCAGTTAGTTTTTGTTAACAGCCAGAAGGGGCAGCTGTTGTCAATTATGTCATACAATATGCTCTAGCATTGGTACATCTCTTTCTTCTCTGAAATCTCTGTCATGATAGAAATCTAAGTTTACTATATTGAAGGCTTATGAGGTGACTTTTGATTTTTTATATCCTCTATTAATTTAAAATGATCTTATGGCATTATCAATATGTGGAATTTTCAGGTACTGAAGGAGAGCTTCAAAATATATTGTGCTATCAATGACGGAATCATCAATCTTGTAGATAAGGTTATTTTCTTACATTAAATTCTTGGTGCAGAAGTTTCTATGCTAACGAGATAGTGTTCGCCAGTTTTTATTAATAAACCAAAGTTTGTGTATGCTTCCAGTTCTTTGAGATGCCTAGACATGAAGCTATCAAAGCCCTTGATGTGTACAAACGAGCTGGTCAGCAGGTCATGTTACAAGTTTGAAAACATGTTTTTGAGATTCTTCTCCTCATAACAATCTACTATTGTGTTCATGGGCTGATATTTTTGTTTCAGGCTTGTAGCCTTTCTGATTTTTACGAAGTTTGTAAAGGATTGCAACTTGCTAGGAATTTCCAGTTTCCTGTTTTAAAAGAGGTAAATGATGCAATACCAAAATCTACTGTTTTCATTTAGGTATTTAACTTTTCTCTTGGGTAAGGCTAAATTTTGCTGTGTTTTCTAATATGCAGCCCCCTCAATCATTTCTTTTGACCATGGAAGAGTATATAAGAGAGGCACCAAGAGTTGTTTCAGTTCCAACTGAGCCATTGGTTAGTGCAGTTATTTTGATGCCTGGATTATTCTTTATGTGAAAAGTTAATAAATTAATAATACTTGGAATCAATGCCATGTTGTTCTTTTGTAAGAACTTGATCTACAAATTTATCTGAAAATGCTAATAGCTGATCATGATGATACTTCTGCTGTCGTGTTACGTGAAATATTGCGAGCTATAGAGATGGAGAATCAAGGTTTAATAAATACCATCATGTACTATCTTAGTTATTTGTTTATTATTGAAATGCGGTCATGCCTGAAGGCTGAAATGTTCCATGGTCATGCCTGAAGGCTGAAATGTTCCTTCTTTATTCATTCCCTGTGAAGTAAAGCATAGCTTCTTTGGACTGATGCGTAGTCAAAACATGAACAGCTGCAGTTGACATACAGACCAGAAGAGGGACCTTCTGAACCGGAGGACGACCAGTTACCCAGTGATGAACCCGAGCCAGCACCTTCGAATGATGTTGCTGCCTCTCACACTGAACTTGCTGATCCTGCTGCTCCACCACCTCCTCAAACCAACAGTACCATCACTGGAGATTTGCTGGTGAAATATCGGTTGTTGCTGTACTTTTGTTTTGCTGATTTTCCTTTGAAATAACCCATTGTTTTTTGGCTCTGGTACATTGTTGTTTCAGGGATTGGATTTTGACAATACTGCTGATGCATCAGCTATTGAAGAAAGAAACGCTTTGGCTTTGGCTATAGTTCCGACTGAAACAGGTATTTTCTATTTCCTTTTTTTTATTTAAATACTCATTTGGTTCTTGATATATTACTGAAATGCCCTTTCGGTGCCTGAGATATTAAAAATTGCCTATTTAGTACCTAGCCTAATTACTTTTAGTTTGTTCACCGTCTGGCCTATCCAATTTTCTCTGGCCATGTTTGGACTTGGAAATTCTTAATAGTCTGCTAAGTTACAAATTAGATATATCATACTATAAATACAAAATTTGAATAGTTGGGAACCATAAAGGCAATTTCAATATTAAGGTATAGAACGAGAACTACAAAGGTTTTCAATCTTTCTTGTCTCGTTAATCCCACTTGTTGCATTCATGGATTCTGTTTTCTCCTTAATAATATCTATGGTTTCTTTGTTTGCAGATTCTGCACTAACATTCAATTCGGGTGCCAGTCAGGCAAAAGATTTTGATCCTACTGGGTGGGAGCTTGCCTTGGTAACCACTCCGAGCTCTAACAGCTCCACTATAAATGACAGACAACTGGTAGGCCATCTATATTTTTGCGGTTTCACCTATCAAAATAACTTGGCCAAATACATCCGGATCCCCTGAACTTGTCCCTAATTGCCTCCTGGCCCTGAATTTTGAAATGTTCCTTTTGCCCCTGAACTTTCTGTAATAGCTTCTCGCTTCACTAAACTTGTTTAAAATGATCCTTCAAACCTTGGAATTCTACATGTCAGGTTCTAGTTGCTTGACATCTTTGAAAAGTTCAGAAGTCGACACGTGTCGTCTAGGGCATAATGGTTCATTTTTGTTAGTTGAAGGGTTAAAGTGGTACTTGAACTTTTGGAAGTTCAGGAGGCGAGAGGGAATTAGGGACATGGAGTTTTTGTATTATTTTTTAATTTTGGAGGGGTTTGGGTAGTTGCTGATCTTTTGAATACAATTCATGTTAGGCGGGTGGATTGGATACACTTACTTTGAACAGTCTGTACGATGAGGTGGCATACAGACCGGCACTACAGCAGCCGGTATACGGTGCACCGGCCCCAAACCCGTTTGAGGTCCACGACCCGTTCGCAATGTCAACGGGCATTGCCCCTCCAGCTAATGTTCAAATGGGCCCACCGCCGGCTAACCCTTTTGGGGGTTACCAACCCACTCCATATCCTGTAATGCAGCAGCAAGAGCACATGATGATAGGCCATCCAAACCCGTTTGGAGACACAACCGGGTTTGGGGCATTTCCGGTAAATCAGCCCCATGCAAATAATAGTAATAATAATCCGTTTGGAAGCACAGGCCTTTTGTAAATTACACAGTTGGAGATTTGCCTGATTTGTAGATTGAAAGCTGAGTTGTGGATTTACATATTTGATGGCTTGCGGCACTCAATTGGTTTGTTTTGGGTGTAAAAGCTTTTAGCCTAATATTGGCAAATGTATCATGATATGACTTGTAGTTGACACTCTTCTTAATAACTGTAATTGTTTTCTTTTCTGGAAATACATCTTTTTCTTTTTCTTTGTTTTTTTAACAATTTGGATACAACAGAGCTATCATTGACTAGCACATGTGGCTTAATCCTTTCAGATGAAATGTTGGAACATGTTGTATGAGATCTCTTGGGGATTCTCAAATCTTGATTACTCTTTGGGATTCGCATAATTAAGATAAAGAAACAGTATATAATGGGAAGATTGTACGGCAGCAGAAACGACATTTTTTTGGGAACTTTTCTTTCTTTTTTCTTTCTTTCATTCTTTTGTTTTTGTGGCATCGAACGTTAATTGCACGAGTTTCCCAAAATTTTCAAACTGCACAAGGTGTTACATTTCCAATTTATATGTTTATTTCTTTTAGTTATAGTTTCTGGATAGCTGTCTTAAATGTAGTTATAATTTATCAATATATGTATGTTGGCAGATTCTTAGTTTGGACTCAGTACACGATCTAAGCCGAACCGAACTTTGTCTGTTTGATCTTTCTTCGTCTAAGTTTTTATCGATCCTGAGCCAAGCCCGAGCACATTTCGGTTTCAAAATATGTTCACGAACTGTTCATTTAAATGTTCATTTTCTTGCAAGCTTTTAACTAGCTTTAAAATAAAACTAAACAAAATTTAAACTTTCTAGTTTTCCATAATCATAACAAAAAAACAAAGAGAAAAAATTCATTACAATATAAAAATGTAAACTGAACTCCTTTAATCTTAAATGGTTAAATATTTTAACAGCAAAAAATACCATGATCACTAGCAACAAAGACAACCTTCTCTTGAGTCTTATTATATTATTCTATTAAAAATTAGAAAAACTCACAAATAAAACTTTTATTATTTAGTAATGAATATTTTATCGTCAATAATATTCTGTTTTTTTTTTTTTTGTTGATTATGGGGCTTGAACTCACAACGCTATATTTGTTGGATATCCTAACAAAGTGTGGCGGTAACTAAACTAAGTCTAGCGGTTATCGTCAATAATATTAATTTTGAGTTACTTTACAAACTTTTATTAATATAATATGTTTGAATATTGTATTTTTTCTTAAAATTTTATATTTAAGATATCAAACTCATTGTCGAGATAGTTTATGAGTTTTTATTAAGCTAGTTCACAGAACTTGTTCGCGAGCATCTAATTAAACTTGTTCATAAGTTTTTGACCCGAGCTTTGACTTGTTAATGTTCGTATCTATTTATTAATCGAGTTCAAAATTTTGTTCATGAACTGTTCAATTAATAATTGGACCGAGCTGAGCCGGTCTTTTATTGAGTTGAACACCAAGCCGAACTTGAACAACTTGGTTCATTTGCAGCCCTAAGTTTGGTAGAGTTGTTGCGCTAGACAAACACATGAGAGAGATCTAACTTTAGATGTTCAAACCTATTGAGCAAATAATGATAGTATACAAATGAGTGATGCGTGAATGAGTGATGGAAGAGATTTTTAGTCACGTGAATGTGTTAATGATAATATCATACAAGTTTAAAATTCAATAATAGAGAGCATGATTTAAAAAAAAAAGAGATTATTAATATTTTTGGGTAAATCAAAAGCAATCAGCAATGAATATATTAATCTAGTGATTAAGACTAAATTTGCAGATTCTGAATAGTATTTTAGTCACATTCGATGTAAGGTGGGGATTTTATTTGTAATTTGATATAATCGTAATAATTTAGAAAATGAATATAATTTATTGAAAAGAGTAATTTTAAATGTGATAATGTGAATCTGTGCTCTAAGAACAATATTGCAAACAAAAACAGTTTGATATAGACTTGATATTCCCCTTTTTATACTATTGGATTCAATTAAATATAATTTAGCATGCTTCTCAGGTCATGAATCTATTAGTATCTACTAAGGAAAGTCAACTGTAATGTTGTAGTTATCATTTATACAACACAAATGTTCATATTTTCTTTCGAGTAGTATCTATACATGAATGCATATAGATTCCGTATTTGTCAAAAAGTTATGTACATTTAAATATTATTAGGAATAAAGAGGAGGAAAAGAAAATGTGGGGTTGAAACAAAAGTAAAAGAAGGAATTAAGAGCCAACAAAGCAAAATCAAAAGAGAGGAATGTCCCCACACTTCCATTACATCTCTCAATTTTCACTATCATTACTCTCACATTTCGTTTTATTTGTTTTGTACTATTCATTTTCTTTATTCTTGTCTAGTAACATAAAACTATAAACCGTGGGGTCATTTTATACTTTTTAAATTACACACACTAAATTGACATATATAATAGAATTCATTGTTGTGTTAACTTAAGCCACTTGGTAGGATACATGTGGTGTATAAAAATGGGATCTTTTAAAACTTAAAAAATTAAAGGCATAACTTCTTTTATATGAAGGTTTCTTATTTGTTCTGTTATTTAATATGTCTCAATAACTAAGTGAATTATCTTTATAACATAATAATTAAATAGATAAATAGAAAATACCTAAAGTCCTAAATCCTAATAGATATTTCCCGATCTAATATAATGTTAAATTGGAGAGATAATAAAATAATGAAAAGAAAGAGAAGTTGTTTGGTTTGTGTCAAGTAAAAGCCTTATAGGACGGAAATATGTACCAAAGTTAAGAATGAGACTTTTCATGGGACAAATTATTAGATCCTCCTTTTTACCTCCAAATTAAGAAATTTTATGCTACTCATGATTCACCCTTCTCATTTATATTTGATTATGACATTTACTATCTTATCCTCACACTATTTTATATTAATGTATTGCAACAAGAACTTAAAGAAAGTAAAATTTTTATGTTTAAGAAAATTTTAAGGTTGATCAATTCTACATGTTACCTGTCTAACCAGAGTTGGAAATGAGTATAGATTAAAGTTAAGATAATCTCAAACCATTAATAAAATTC